>JABFPN010000327.1:0-52182 GCA_022817305.1 Leptoteleia sp. ZL-2020 | reverse complement strand
CCCCCCCCCCCCCACTCCGAATTTTTCTTTTTTCTGCCTTTCTTTGTTCGTCTGCTTAATTTTTTTTATTGCCTTTCTTTGTTCGTCTGCTTAATTTATTTCCGTGCAATTTAATTTGCCAATTAAATTGGTCGCTCGAAATGGCGAATTTAACAGCGCGTGATTTTATGATCGCAATTGTATCGGAAGGATGTGTATATTCGAGATAATCGCTGCTTTATGATAGCTAAATTTGTTAAGCGGACGTAGAAAGTATATCTTAATAGACTGCTTTCGAACGCTATCAATTTGATATTTCGTTTTCGTAATACCTTATTTACCGTTTGCGTCAACAATTTATTGCGCTTTTGTATCTTCCTAAATATTATCGTCCTTTTTTTTATTCTTTCTTTCCTTTTTTTTTATCGATGATATTGATAATTATTTACGTAATACTTTATTTCGTAGTCTGTTTGGAATTGCTGACTTGGAATCAATTTGGAATTATGTGCGATTCAAATCACATTGTGGTAATAATTATTTTTTCGATATTCATTTTTAAATTGAATTTGCAAATGAAAAGTTGATTCAACAAAATATTGGTTTATTAAACATTCAATTTACTCATTTTACTGCGATGCTTGGTATACGTTACGAACTTTTATTTTTTATTTTATAAATAAGTAATTTCATTATTGTTAATTATTTATAATGAAAATTTAGAGTTGAATGAATTTTCCATTTAATGAGTTTGTTTTAATCTAATGGAATGGTATGTATTTTTGATAACAGTTTTTTTTTGCGTAAAAGTCATAAAATGAAATCTTGTTTCTGTACAAAACGAATATTTGCTCGTTTTTTGCCGGTTTACATTAAATAATTATTCATTTTTTTAAATATTAATATTCTTTCGCGAATACACTGCTTCGCCCTGGATTATATAAGATGAAAAATTTACTAATATTTTTGCACGCCGTGAAGTAAAAAAAAAAAAAAAAAAATCGTGACATCAGAACTCTAAGTAGAACTCTGACTTGACCTTAAATGTATACACCTTTTTTTCCTTCATTTAAACTTAATATTCTGTTCAGTCACTTTTACAATTGCATACATTATTCATTTCTTCAAATTTGGTATTACACTGAAAAAAATATAGTGCTTAAATTTAATATTTGAAATGATATTTTGATCAGTTTTATTAAACTAACTAAATTAAATTTCTATATCTTTACTAATATAGGCAATATTCCTAACATTATTTCTATAATTTATGATTATCATATATGTATTATCGAACAAAAGATTTGCTTAAAAAAAAAACTAGATGAAAGACATTTATACACTGAGAGATATTTATTGTTAGCTTGTTCCATATTTTATAATAACTCGGGAAATTAAATAAAAACTATTAGAAGATAATATCATTATCAAGGAATAGATCCCGTTACCTTACGGTCATCAGTCACATACTTTACCATATGATGTGTCAATATGATGGCACAGAGTAGTGGTAAAAGGCACGACTGATAACTGTGAGGTATCGAGTTCAATTCCTTGGTCAAATTTTATCAAATACTTTTTCAAGTACTATAAAGAAATATTATAAATGCTCATACACGCCCGAGTTATTATAAAATATGGTAGCAGTTGCCAATAAATTTCTCCCACTGTAAAATTGTTTAAATTGATTTACAACGTTACGAGATGATCGCGTCGAGATAGAAGAGGGGGAGGGGAGGCAAAAAGTGTTTATCTAATAGCGGTAAAGATTGAGAGCGAAAAAGTGGATTGAACAGGAGTGGTGCTTACCGATCATGAGTAGGGCGACCGCGATGTGGTCGCGGCCGGTTGCCCGGAGGGCCCCGAGGAGCGCCCCGGCCCCGGCGCACACCAGGCCCCCTACGCCCACGCCGAGGATGGACCAGCGCACCGGCGGCGATCCCAATCCGCAGCATTGCTTTGGCACTGCGTCCCTGCAACAAGCAGCACAAAAACCATCACCCAAGTGCGCCCGACCTACTGACACACACTTCCCCGCTTATATCTCCGCGAGAAAGGTGATCCTTACGGCCTGTCGGACGTATCCCGCAGGTCTGTCTCGAAAAAATCTCGCCATGAAAAACGCGGGCCGTTGCGTACGCGAGGGGGAAAAAAATGCACGCGGAGAAAGCTCGCTTATTTTACACTCTAATTCAGCCATTAACACTTTGACGGCGCTTTTAGAGAAAAGGCGACTTTTTCAATTCAATTTCAAACTCGGGATCACTTTTCTCGCAGTTTGCTAGATAAAAAGGTTTATTTTTGTATCCATAATAGTGGGATGAATGGTGTTGACAAAAAGTCAACGGCGTTTCCGAAAATTAAAGCGTATTACCGGTTCATTAATAATTTTTTTGCTTTTTTAATTCGTATCAGTGTTTTCGTTGCGATGTAATGGAATTAGATTCTTGTTTTTGGTGTATGAATTTCAAGATTATGTTTGTCGTGAGAATTTTTAGTAAGCGTAGTATTTAAACGTTGCGATTTTAAGAGACATTTTGAAATTAAGGTATAAAAGAAATCTGAAATTAGTAAAATGAGATTGTAATATTGTAAGGCAGATGGAATTTCATCTCTTCTTCATATATTTAACTTCACTTTATAATAACTTTTTATGTTAAAGAAATTGACCTATTTTTATAGATAAAAATAACAATATTTTTTGTTGCCGAGAGTTGCTTCAAGTAACGTTACATGCCAAAAGGAAGTTTTGATAAAATAATATTTGATATCTGTTACAAAAAAAAGGAAAAAGAAAAAAAAATTATACGCAATAAATATTGAGGTCTAGTTTATTTTCTTTTATTAGGTAATTGGAGAAAGTTTTGGTATATAAAAAGTCAAGGGTTTAACCGTAATGTTAAGTTGAAGTTCGTCGAAGTTGTAAACTTAATTTGAAGTTTCAGTTCTTGTCGATGATAGTAAAAGATTTGATGACAATTTAGTTAATTGGATGAATTTATTAAACAAATTTATTCCACAGTTATATTAGAATATCTGACTGTTTACTGTAACAAAGTAATAAGTATTGAGAAAAATATATAATTATTTCGTTTATTTTTAATACAATAACGATTCACGTTTACTGATTTCATATATTCAATAAAAAAAGAGCTTGAAATGAACAGAATGTGGGTTATTTTAACTATAAAATAGGTAAACAGGGGCAAGATTTTAATTTTGTTATCGCGAAAATTGAATATTCAGATGGTTAATATTATTCTACTATTCCTTTTTCTTTGTGCTCGGTCTCAACATTTGTAAAATAATCAGTTTCATACAATTTATAGGATTAGCAATATTAATATGTATATTGACGAAAGTGTAACAGTTCTCTTAGACCTACATTCGAAACTCAAATCCATAAATAAGTGTTCTTTGTTCTTAGATAATATTACTTTAGTTAGTACGCAGGAAGTATGTAATTGAGTCAGGTGTGTATGTGTTTATTCCTGGAAAATGAGAGAAAAATAATTAAGTCTACAATAAGTAAACTCCATAAATCAGTTTATTGCGACATAAAAGAATATCCCTGAAATACAGAAACAATAATAATGTATTTATTAAATCACGTTTAACAACACTTTACAATGGCAGTAATGTTTCTTTTTTTTTTTTTCGTTTTCATTTTAATTCATTCCCATTTTTTCACGCGACAAAAAAACTAGTCGTTTCGTCAATATCAATCTCTCGAATCAGATTAACAATGACATTATTTTTTGTTACTGTAAACAGTTTTAATTATTGAAAGCCAGTTAGACGTCGTTCAGTTTTAATTCACATTTTACTACAAAAATAAATATTATATTCGGTTGAATTGACGATGAAAATATACTGGAAACTTTTAATAATTCAATTGTAATATGACGTTGTTTTATACGGTATATAAATAATTGCAACTAGTAATTAAAGATAATAACGAATTAAGTAAAATAAAAATTAAACATTTTATTACATTTCGAGGTACAATCTAAAGTTAACGTCAGATTATGGTATTTTAAAATTTCATTCCAAATATAATTTTAAATATTTCGATAATTATTGTGACGTTTTTTTTTTTATGAATTATTCTCACGTGGAAGCAATCAGTCATACGACAAAACGCATTTCACATTTCAAAGTCACGTTAATAGCAGTGTCATTCTTAATTTTATAACAAACAACAATGGTCGTAAAATTGACGGGGAACAAAACGAAGCGTATCTTTGATCAATGAAACGAAATGGCAACGAGGCCATTTTCAGCCAACGAAGCCTCGACATTGGCGCGAAAACCGTGCGATTTTCGTGGCGAAAAGGAGCGTGCCGACGGGATGTGTCACGGTCGCGGGATTGTAACGGAATCGCGCATAATTAATCGTGGACCAATCGCGGGTATACGGGCCACGCTCGATCGCGAAGAAAGCGAACTACCGCTCTTCTCACCTGCTTTTTCTTTCGCGACTCCTCAGCGGTTTATCCAGTCCCCGGGCATCGATTCCCATTCCCTCTCCCTCGCCCTCTTTATCTCTCTCTCACTCTCTCTCTCTCTCTCCCACTCGGCCCCTCTCTTTTCCGGTACCGTTTTTTCCCTCGTCTACAAAATTATCTCCTTCCCCGTGACAGTCGCGTCATTTCGATTAATGTATTTTTAGCTCCAGATCTCGCGCAGTCTTGGACCGTTCGAACGATTCAATTATTTCGCGAGATTCGGACCGTTCCCCAGAAAATACGTTTAGAAGTTAGACGAAGTTGAAATTAAATTGCATTTTTATGCAGAATCAATTTAGTCCGCGGAAGTGATTATCAATGTTTGGCAAAACTTAGACGCAGTCACGGATTAAAGGGGGGGAGGGACTATCCCAACAAATCAGAATACAATAAAATAAAAATTTGCTAGTCGCAATAATTGGCCATTTGTTGAAGTGTGCAACACTTTTTCTTAACGTCACTAATAAAATTGCCACGGTTAATTCAAGATTTTAATTATTGAGCGATGCAGTTGAAGTTGCCGATTCAAGGAAGTTAAAATACAATTATTTTTTGTCTTTTTTTTTTATTGAAATATTGGTAATTAAATTACTAGCTTATTTCTGGTATTTCCGAGGCTGCGAGTAGGATCTGCGCCGAGAAAAATTATACAACAGCGTTTAATAAACAAGGTTTTATTAAAATATTTGTTATTTCAATTTGTACAGTGTAGTTATATTATCTAATATGTTGATAATTAAAATTCAGTTTATTGGAATATTATAGCTTTCCCAAAAATAATAAATTTCGCACGAATTAGAATTTTAATTTATCGAAACTTGATGTGCTCTAGATTTTTGATGATAAAATACGTTTTTTTTTCCGCACATAATTTTATAATAGCACTTGTTAGCTTTCAATAATTTAATTCAATTAAATTTCTCGAAAAAGAGAAGTTTTTCCCTTGCCTAAATATCAAGATAGTTTCCGCCTTCAATAACAATATTCTTTCATTCTCTAACGCCGATAATTTTACGAGTACTCCATCACGTTCTGCTGTTTGAAATTGTAGTTTCTAGTACTTTTTCAGTTCCCTTTTCTATCTTTTGTACGACGTTCAAACTTGCGAGCATAATAAACATAAAAGAAATCATAAATAAATGCAGTAGAATAAAAACAAAGTTACAAGACGTGCTTTATATCCGCGTAGTTTTTTATGTTCGCGTCAAAAAAAAATTTTTTTTTTCATATTTCACTATGAAAATATTTACAAAACGGAATTGAAATTCTTTCCCCAGCTTACGAAGTTTAAATTGATATATGGCACGGGTTGATTGACAGTTGTCAATAAACGGTGACAACGAAAAGCGAACAAACTTTCGTTTAGCAAAAAGTAAAAGAAACTGCTGGCTGGTTAAAATTATGATTTTTTCCCGCCCTTTCGTAGGCAAAAAGCATTAATTTGCGGCGCGATGTGTACTTCGGCTGACAAAGATTAATGTTAGGTTGCTGGTATATTTTTTACTTACTTGCGGGGCGGATCCCAGTACGCCCCGTGAGTCATTATACCCCGTTATTTTCTAATATTCGCAATTCGATATTATTATACAATCATTGCAAAATCGTGATCAAACGATATTAAGCTTTGAAACTCAGTCACTGGGTAATCAACGAATGAGTTATTTTTATGTTAAGGAATCAAGCACAGGGAAACGAACAATTAAAGGTATTTCTTTTTTCTTTTTTTCTTTTTTTTTTCGTAGTGAGACGGTTTGTAGAAAGCGTACCATTTTTTCGACTTTTATCGGTGGAAATTGCCGCAGCCATAATTTACACCTGGGTATAGTTAGTTGAAATATTCGCCAAGGTAATAATTATGAATTATTTAGTCATTCATTTCGGAAAGGCCAATTTGTTTTACCCACGCGTTCATTGTAAATTCAATAATTTAACCCCTAATTTTGGGTGATTGATATTTGAACAATTTCCCTCAAACGGATGTATTATTTATTTTATTACAAAACTTTAGTTATATTACATTTAAATTCCGCATAATTTCTTGGTAATATTATCAGCTCGTTGTAATTGTAATTCCGAAATAATTCATCTTGGCAAACATGATAATTATATTCGGCATTCAAATAAAACCAAGCCCGCGTAATATTTTGCGTTTAAATATAATATTAAATGCGAAATGTAAATTGCATTTGTTTGCCATCAAAATTGCACTCAAAACCAGACATGTAATATTACGCGGTGTATCGTACCAGTCCCCCGTATTGTTGTCCCACTCGCACGCACTTTGAATGAATCGTATTAGAGTTGGTTCGTGAAAATGTCGAAATTTCTTTTTGCCAACAAGATTATACACGGTGCCGTGTAATTTTATCAAATTGAGTCAACAATTCGTAGTATTTATCGACGTCATTTTGTCAAGGGGGGGGGGGGGAAGTGCACGCATCTTTTTATCGTGGAAAATTGTCCGTATTTATTGATAGCGAGAAAAGGAGAGGAGTAATGTTGGGGTTTAAGGGTATAACTCCAAGGCGAACGTCGCAGGACAAACAAAAGTATCGGAGACCTTCGTATACGCGAGGCAAAACGAATATAGCCGATGATCGTTGTTTCGCGAAAATTGTTGGCCTGTCCTTCAGCTGCGACCGAGCCAGAAAATGCGTATTAAATTACTCGTTTGCCATATCGACGACATAATGAGCCGCGGGTACGTTCATATTAATGTTGCCTCCAGATGGCGCGTAATTTAATGGCTAAACTAATTAAAGTGCAATTTGTCGGGAATTCGGATTTTTATACTGCGATGAGAAGCCCATTATTGTTTATTATTTACTGATTTTTATTCGACGGAATGGGCGGAGTCAGAATTTTCCTCTTTTTTTCCTTCTTTTTTATCCGCTGGATGAACGGCGATCGAGAAGTGCGCTGAGACAATGCGAAACGTTTATCGGAAATTGTTTTGTTGAGTATTTTATATTAAATTGTCTCTTTCAGTTCGTAGTTTTATTAAAATGTATTGAAATTTTCGTATTTCGTCGGAGTAATGTCGGTTCGGTCAATAGGTTTTATTACTTTTCGTAATGAGACTCGTTTTCGTGGACTGGGGAAAAAAAGTAATGATAAAATTTGAAACATTTTATATTAATTTATGGATATTGTTTGAAAAGTGGAAATTTTTAGTATGAAATATGAAAGAATGATGATCAGAGGAGCGAATTTTAGAATTTTTTTTGATTAAAAGCTATTTAATAATTTTCAAGCTTTACTATTATTAATAACTGAAGTACTTATTTTTCCAATATATTCTTAAATCGGTAAAGAAATAGTAATTTGTGATATTTTTCTTTCCTATATGTATAGTATATTTAATTGTGTACTTGAATTTATTAATTAAAAGATTTATTGTCTCATTTGAATTGTTGAAATAGTTAATAACAATTTCGTGAATATATTATCCAGGAAGTTTTTGTGGGAATGTTTAAAACTTATAATATTCAGAAAACTTAGTACAGTTGAAGCATTTCCAATAAATCAAAAGTTCGGCAAAAAGTTAGAAGAATTTTCGAGGCATTTTAGAAAATAACGCGGCTAAGATGTAGAAAATATTTTCAAGATATTTTAAGTTATATTAAGATGTTTAAAGGAATTTTACGGCTTTTCAAAATATATTAAGTCTGCTCCAAAAACTTGACGTTGACTATTTAACAGTCAAATAATTAAGATGGGAAATCCGTGACTTTCATAATCAATTGAAGCCTTAAGTTTAAACCGAGTAAAAAGTTAAACTTTTTTGTGCAGATTGTAAGCAAAATATTTTGCAATCATTATTAACATTATTATGAAGTCGTGTGTATTAACTATAAATATTTACATTATACTATACTATGAATATTTACAATTTGTATTTTTGCATTAATATCTGGGCAACTTATAGAGTTTAATACATATTTTTGAATGCATGTAATGCATTTTTATAACATACAAATTTTCTAAAAAAACTTTTATGTACATAGTTTCAAGTTTAACTAGTGTAAATACCACTGAATGCATTTTAAGCTGACTTTAAATTAACATATCTCCCTTATGTCTGGAGCATCTTAAAGAATATTATATTTGAAATTTAGCTTCTGTTTCAGTTGGTGCTATTCATGGATTTCCTACCTTAAATACCCTCTCTATATTAATACCGAGCAGTAAAATTTCTGCCTTTAAATTTTCTCGGTGAAAGAGCGAGAATAAAAAAAAAAAAATAAAATTGTTAACGCGAACGTGATATGCTAATAAAGAGTTTATTATACGACAAATTAAAAACATATCAAAAATAATCAATACTTTGAACGTCAGACACTCTGAAGTATAACTTTTTCTTTGGCCATTAAACATGGAAAACTTTTTCCAAGCTTATTAACGTCTAAAGGCCGACCCCAGAAAATGTTCAGAGTTATGCATGTATATAAAAATCTGATTATTCGATGGCAAAAAAAAAGTGTATTAAAAGTTCGAAACGTCGAGCCGGACGCTCGACTGGCTCGATACTGTGACAACGTCCTCGCGCGCAGCGTTTGACTCGAGGGGACTTCTCACGTGGAACGTTATATGTGTTGCACGGACATATTTTTGATTGGATTTTTTCCGGCACGATGCGCTTCGATAACGCCGCCAGTGTCTAGCGATCGAGTCCCAGGGGAAAAGTGAAATCGACGAGCGCAAACTCGTCATTCCGAGATGATGCTGCGATGTACTATAATATCGGCGAAACTTAAACGGATTCTTTACCGGCACTTTCAAATTTTATTGATCCTTATTCCCAGTTATTACGCTCATTTAAATGACTCGAAAGTATTGCCGCGCCATGACAACTGACGAATGGGCGAACAGCTTTTAATTTATCGCGTTAAAATTTTGTGTAAAAAAAAAGTGGGGGAAAAAAAAATTGGCAGGAGGATATAGAAAATGCACCGCATTCTTTATACAATACTTTTATCTCTTCTTGACATAAAGTAAAGACAATGGAAAACAAAAATTACACCAGTATTTTATGAGATGGGGCGTGTTTAGAACTTCCGCAATAATCATTGATAATTATTTATGTATATATACAATTTGGTAAATAGTTCAAATCAGTGCGAAGTAATTTTAGAAACTATTTTTTTGTAACGAGTGTAAGAAGAATGCCCTGTTTCCGTTTTGTTTGGAAATCAGCTGTTTTTAGATACGGACGGAAACTAGTCATTTTCCGCCCTCGTCTATAATCAGCTGGTTTCCGTCTTTTAAACAGGACGGAAGTAGGGCAGTTTCCATGCACGTGTTACAAAAATATGTTTATATACGTGTTAATTATATTTTTAATACGTGATATTCCAAACCTAAAAACTTAATCTTAATTCCCTAGAAATATAAACATATAATTACGAGTTATTATAAATTATCGTAGCAACCGTTAATAAATTTCTTCCACTGTAATATTTCACTGTTATATTCAAATACAATTTTCGGGAAAGGAGCGTTAAAAGTAGTTATAAATCATGAAATTTAATTTGTCTGATGTGTGGAGCGAGAACTTCTTGCGAAAATAAAAGAAAGGAGGAAGGAATGAAAACGAAAAAAAAAAAAAAAAAAAAAAAAAAAAAAAAAAGAATTAGAATGCGAAAAAGAAAAACCGTGGCTTTCGTTTTAATAATGCATGAGGATGGCTGCTAATAATCAAGGCGCAGAATTATGGTATTCGATTTGGCGCACTTAATTATTGCGTTCGACAAAGGAAACGCGCCGGAGCGTTAATCCTACTTTAAGTGACAAAGCGCGACATAAAATTTGGACGGCGCACTTTCACGGCGGCGGCAAATAAAAAGGCCATTCGGCCCCTAACTCAGCCTTGGCACCGCGAGCGCGCCGGCCTCGAGCGTATTATTTTCTTTCGCGCGCACCTATTTCTCATGCTTTGCCTACGTTTATATATCCTTACCAACTGCCTACCGTGTATTTACGAGCGGGGGCTCTCTTTTTTTGTTATGAAATTAGGACGTGCTTCCTGCAAATAACGTCACTGAATATTCGGCGAGAATCGGGCGCCAAACGTGACAGAAATTCGATAACGAAACAACCAGACGCGACGATATTTTCCTCGCGGGCGGAATTTCGCGAATAAAATTATCAAATTCCTTTTCCCCCCACCCCCCTGCGCACACTTTTTCTTTACTTTTATTAGGGCGCGTCGACTAATTGGACGTAAGTTCGCTTCATTAAGCTTTTGCCTAAGGTAAAACGGAAGAGAACGAGGGGAGGGGGAATAATAATAATAATAATAATAATAATAAAACAATTGCCCTCCGTGACGATAAAGCATGTATGCGCTGTAAAAAGTTATTTTGCAGTCATTCGTCTGGTTAATTAAACGGTTTTAATTTGACGCGGAGTTTCATCAAATTTTAGACGCCTGCATTGCCCCTTTTTAGCGATTCCCCCCTGCATTGGTAACTTTCCTCGCGCCCTTTTTCACTTTAATAATACGAACAAATTTGTAGCGTAACTGCTTGTTAATTTTGCAACAACAACAAAAAAAGCTCGCACGTAACATCACTCATCTTACAAAAGCGTGCGTTAAAGTAAACATAAAAATATAATGGGGAGGGAAAATGAAATTTTAAAAAGTATGCAGATGGAATTTACTGTCCAAAGTTGCGAACTCGCGTTTCCGCATTCTTTGGAACAATGAAAACGATTTATCGAACAATTTCGTCCGGAATTAAGCTTCTTTAGCGGGAGAATCTGAATTGTAAATAAGCATCAGTTTTCCTTTGATAATCGAATTTTAAATGTTTGACAGTTCGGTACCGTCGGGTACATCTAGAAAAAAAATGTGTGCGCGAGTGTGCGTGTATGTGTGTGTGTGTTTGTGCATGGAAAACGTGCATGTGTATATATAAACTATTTCCACTTTTATTCGATTCCATGCAAACATAGTCCTTTTAGCTGGCAGTATTTTGTGTGCTTAAGAGCCGAGTCGCCAAACTGAAACGCTTTTCGGCGCACTCTAATCCGCGCCATACCGAAATAACTCGATGAACGCAAAGACGTTTTGCTTTCATTTCGCGCGGCGAAATTGCGGCGAATTCACGGCGACGCAAACACGCGTTTAAACGCGAAAAAAAGTGTCACTTCCGGGGGACACTTGTGTCTTTCAATGCCCCGCGATATTCGGCCGAGTTAACTGGGGCAAGTTTAACTGCGCAAAATATAGTCCCACTTTGCCGCGGTAATTGTATTTCTAAATAAGAGTCCTCGAAAAAGAAAACGAGGAAGTAAGAAGTGTAAAGAATTGATGAAAAAAAAATATTGAGAGGGAAATCGAAAAGTCAGTCCGGTCTTTTGAGGGTTTTAATTAAAACCGTTTTGTTTGTTACTTTATAAACTTGTAAAATATAATATTTATCTTTCCTGCTCGGATATTCGTTATAGTCAGCATTGAGAAAATTTCGCCAGTTTAAGGCGAAATGAATTTTCAATTTAATATACGAAATGTTGACGGAATAGATTAATTTGTCTGCGCTTCTTTTTGATATTGATATTGCTAGTCACGATGATTCGTCGTAGCAATCTTGGCGAGCCAGTTTAAATAATTGGAAAATAAATTATATATTTCTCTTGTAATAGCACGTTGTCGTCCAATTAATTGATACCGCTTAATGATAGATTCGTTCGGTGTTATTAGCGGGAGTAATGGGAACTTTTCTTTCTATTACGCCGCACGTAGTTTTGTCTATCATTATCATTACTTTTTATATATTTTTATACATCATTGTATTGATATGAACTAAACGTTACAATTTTATGATATTTTGGGAGGGGGGAGTTTATATGAACAATGAAAATATTTCTAGTTTTTATTTATAAAGGGTCAAAGGTTGGCTCAATATTGGTGAACGATTTTTGGTGTCAGATTTGCATTCATTTTGGGCCAATCCATTGACACAAGCTTGAGGTGAAATCTTGGACCAAGCTTATTACCAAGACTGAGCGAAGCTTGGCAAAGCTTAAAACAGGTTTGCTACCAAGATTAGTCCAAGTTTTGTTCAAGCTTGTGGAAATTTCCTACCAAGATGGACCTAGCTTGTAGCTAAATATTAACCAATTTTTACCAAGTTTGGGCCAATGTCTATAGCTGATTTATCTATATTCATTGTTGTTTTTATTATTTCCTTTTACAGACTTAAGTACGTTAACTATAACAATCTCCTTTTTTTTAAATTTTACCCCTATTTCGTCTTTGCGTCGTAACTTTTTTTCTACCAACACAGTATTTCCTCTCGCATATTAAACAGTATAGTATCGAATATTCTACCCTACCACCATTGACATCACTCGTGCAATTTTTTTTCCACGTGTTTGGAAATTTGATTTCACCATAAGGCCGTGACAGCGGGGTTACAAGATTTTTCATAATCGAATACACAGTTTGAATGCACAATAAAATTCATTTCAAAAGTAAGTTTCAATTGGTGAAATATGCGCGGCTTCACAAAGGTACATATCGAATCATATTTCGAAGTTTACTGGGCAAATAAATGAACGAATGAATCGCGGAAGTGAAGAATTATACGATGATATAATGTGTTTGACCGTTAAACTGAATTAAAGCGCGCGAATGACCGGAATTGTGATTTTTCCGCAAAATTGGTTTAGTTCTCCGTATACCTTTCCAATTCAATTTAATTACATTCAATTAGATTATATTATACGCGTCAAATCAAGTTTTAAACTGGAGTCGTTTAATTTTACGCATTTCAACTGTAATTATTTGTTCAATGTTTGCTCATTCGCCGCCAAATTTAATGGCAACTTCACACTGAGAAAAAGAATATATTAATTTTTCATATATAGTTAGGAAACTGAGACTATACGGAAAGTATAAGAAAATTTCAAATAAAATGTATGAAAGCTTAGCATTGAGTATGCGAAAAGGAAACATAATTATATAAAGTAGTGTAATATATGTGCTAAGTTTTCATATATTTAATTTGAAAATTTCTTATACACTACATATAGTTTCAGTTTCCTATTTATATACGAAAATTTAACATATTTTTTTTCTCAGTGCATAAACAGAGGAAGGAACGCCGAGACCTTTACCTGTGATGATTCTTGAAATCAATTCAACGCTAGAAAATGGACCGAAATGATTAAAAGAATCAGCGTTTTAAGGTCGTCATTTTCTCACGCATTTACCTGCCGCGGCTGATGTTTATTTAATGTCGCTTGATTGAGGTTTCGTATCGGTTTAATTGCGCCCATACGTTTCCTGATCAATGTTGACGTACCCGGTACCATCGGAGCGGCACATTTTTTTTCTCTCTCTCTCTCTTTTTTTTTACAACAATCCCATTATCGAGGCAAATTGAAAGGTTAATTGAATCGCGAATATTTCCTGTCATTGTTCTTGCACCACTTTTCCCCACATCTGTTTATGTTGTAATGAAAAAGACCGAGGAAGAATTGCTGCGCGTAAAAGCAACCCGCAGACCGCGCTGTGTGTGCTCAAAATCGGGGCAATTTAGTTTGGCATTTCGCATCGATACTTAACTCCAATGGAGCGATCAATTGGTGGATACTTAATGCAATCGTCGAAATGGCGCGGGTTGATTATTATTTGATAATTGTGAGGTTCGGTCATGAGGTATTTTCAGTTGAACGGCCACGTAAGACGTGTTTTAAAGCTAGATACGTAACGCTAATGTTGCACATATGCTTGATCATATATAGGAATTTATAATTGTCATGAGTGCACGCGGATAGAAATTTATTGGTAGGTGCTACTATATATTATAACTCGGGGATATGTGTGTATTTATAGTATTTATTATAATGTGATATAGTGTTTTAAAAAAAATATTAGAAAAAGATGTTATCAAGGTATAGAACTCGTGACCTTGCAGTTATTTATTAACAATTTATTATAATACATTTCCCTTGCTAGAAGTATAAGACAAAAAGCATTACAAACTTTGTTCAATTCTCTTGGACTTCTGAAAATATTTGGTCAAAGTTTGGTCAAACTTTATCAGAAATATTGATGAAAACTTGATAAAAAATGTTAAAGTTTAATTTCAAATTTCTTTTTCATAATTTGACCGGTAACTGAGAATGAGTTTGACTTTCTTTGAAACTGAACTAATCTTGATCAAATGTAACAGTATTGATCACGAAATTTGGTATAAATCGTCGCACATTTGTCGTTTATTTGATCTATTTTCGGAGCAAGGTCACAACTTGATATGAATCACTTTTTAAACTAACTTTTAAACTATAATTTTAACCAAAATTTGGCGAATTATTTTCCAAAGTCCAAGAACAAGTTTTGTTATTTCTTTTTGTCTTACATTTCTAGTACACACAATTAAAAAAAAAAAACAAAAAGTAGTGCGATTTAGAAGACGAATTTCGTAGCGTTAAAACACTGAACAGAGAATTCTCTGTATCAGCACTTTAAGCGAAAATAATTTACGCTAAACTGATGTACAGTTTTCAGTCTTTAATGAGTTGTGCATCAATTTGTAGTCAATCGTCAGATGGTTCTTCCAATGAGAGTCTCCTTGACACAGTTGTTCAAAAGTGGATTACCGAGGGACATTTAAATCATTAACGGATCAATCATCAGTTATTCACCAATAAAAAGTACTTCTGCGAAATAATGAGCATAATACAATTTTCTATTCATAAATAATGTCACGTTATTCAATTCCAAGCTCCAATTCCGTGCAAGCAGACTCACAAAAACAGGTTCTTAAGCAGCCGTCGAAGATGAATAAAACTGTTGGTTGGTCAATCAATTAGTTAATTAGCTCGGGCTTATTTGATGTTCGAAAAAATAAAAGCATTTACTAGCAAAATTTCCGAATTCTGACGGAATCCACGTTAAATCGCTGATCGGCGGAATCTATTCAGTGGTGAAATCAGCAGGCAACCGAGTCCCCTATTAGGTGCCTCGAAGTTGTAACTTATTCAGCTCGTAGAATTTTCATCGGTGCATTAATATAAACGCGAATAATTTGGATATTAATAAATCGATCCGCGGCGGATTGTTGCCGGTGGTGCGCGATTTCGCCTATTGCAATAAAGTCTGCCGTAGCCAGGATACAGGGTTTCGGTAAATTTGCTTTAGCTTGAGAGTTAATCGCGTAAATTACACACAACTTTCTTGCGACTATCTCTTTGATCAGCGCGGCAATATGCAACGAAACTTGGGCGTAACATTATACGCGAACTTCTCCTTCGCCGCGTTTGATTCAAAAAAGGATCGATGGCCGTTTCTATTTACGGCTCGCATTTCACCATTAAAAGTGCATTTGACGGAACTGGTGTTGATATTAACGACAAGTCTGTTTTCCCCCGGGAGAACTGGTTTTTGCTCGAGCATTGTCGAGTCAAACACGAGGCCATCTTTGCTTAGAGCGCGCGGGCGTGTGCATAAAGATCGAAGTTTGGACAATGTGATTCGTCAGACATTCGCAAGTCAAACAGACGTTCTTTTCGGAATTAGAAAATTTTTGATGACCTTTGTAACAAGTATCGGGTTGATTCTGTCAAAAATCCAAAAATCCTGCCGCAATTAGTGGAAGCGCAAAATTTTTTTGTTTATGAATAAGCCGCGGGTATGTTATTCCGTCCGCTGTTAGATTTCCCACATTTCGCAACTTGATATCGATCCTGTAAGTTCCAAAACCAATTTCGCGGCGCCCGTACCGAAAAGGACTTTTATTCGGAAACGGCGAACTTTGAGTGAAAAAATTTGTTGCTCGTTAAATTAGTTTGACGAACGTCGGAAATTACTTGGCCGAAATGCGAAGTGCCGGGTTTGATGGTTTATTTAGAGGCGAGCCATCTAGCGGGATTATTTTGCGGCCTACGTGAGATCCGGTTTACCAAAGCCCAAAATCACTTCCCTAATCTTTCGACCAATTTTCCACTAGAGTGTGTAAATTTGTTCGCAGCCGAGTCATCGAAGCCCGTCTGAAATGGTTCTCTTCTAGCCCGCGCGCCAGCGATTTCCAATTACGGTGTGTAAATTTCCCATGGAAAGAGCTTACGAAAACTGATTTTGAATAAAGTGATTTTATCATCCAGCGGTGTAGCCAAAAGTTGAAAGTAAAAAAAAAAAAAGAGAGAGAGAGAAATGGGGGAAAAAAACCATTTAAGCTGCAATTATTTAAGTCGAACACTCGTGTAACATGCGCACAAATTATTTACACGGTAGATAAGTGGGAATTGCGCTTCTTCCATTATTTCTATTTGCGCCGTTTAAAAAAAAGCGCCGCGAAATGTTGCAACGCGAGAGGTAAATTGATCGCCGCGTGTCTACCAAAGCCGTTTGAGTCAATGAAGAAAAATTACGCCCGCCATTGTAAACAGCTGTAAATTATATCCGGAGCAAAAAAAAAAAAAAAAGAAAAAAAATAGCCGGAAAATTTCGCAACACCGCATCGCAACATTAAGAGATAAATCCGTCTATCATCAAACCATTAAATCCGATCCGGAATGCAAATCTCCGTTACGTTCGCTCGACCTAACAAATTTCCCTGTCAGAGCCAGCCAATGAATCCGTCACTTTATCTAATCCAATAACAGTGCGATAAAAAAAAAGGAAAAGAAAAAAGGAGAAACCTTAACCGTACGTTACTCCATTTTCCCTTTGTCGCCGGCAATTCTCCACGCGCACAAGTCACCCTTTCGAGCTTTTAAACTAATTTTCCAGCAGATTGTACAAATTCCCCGGTAACCAAATCATCGGCCCTGTCGCTCACCCTCGGTCTCGGCGACGACGCCATCCAGCGTCACTTTGCGCCGTATTGAAAACGTCACGGGAAGGGGGGGGGGGGAAGTAAATTTAAGACGACCCCGCAACCTTTATTATCAATTCCCGGAGACTTATCGCGCGTCGCCCGCGCCGTTATCGCGAAGGGAATCCCCTCTTTTTGCCGGCGCATAAGTTACGCTCGATTTCGATTCATGGCCCATTAACGCACACACGAAACCGGCCCCCCCCCCCTCCCCGGTTATCCGTGGCTTCGGATCCCGAGCACGTACTCCGCGTCGTTGGGCAATCGTTATTTTTGTGAATCATAGCCGCATCGGGCGCTGCGTGGCTGTGCGGGTCGATCGCCCGAAAGCCGAGGAAAAAGTAGGTCTCGCCAAGAATGGACGGGCATTACGCGAAACGGCCTTTTTTTCGGGGGATAAAAAGCGCACGAAATATGTAGGAGAGCGTCGGATTATCGCGGCCGTGATTAGCGAGGGAGCCCGCGGGATGTGCGACGTTGCCGATTCTCACCCAGGTGGCGCTGTTAATTCCGCGTTGGAACACCAGGGGAGGGGGAACTCGGGGTTGAGTAATTAGACCGCGGGGACTATCTCCGCTCTAACGTGGTCGATGACGTAATAGATCAATTGGCAGACGCTCGAACTTTCCACTAATCGTCCCGATGCTTGCTCGTTTCTTTTGCGCGGGAAACTTTTAACGGAAGACAATTTACGGGCGAAATGAATTTTAAGCAGTTAGAGCTCGGCGGAATGGACTTTAAGGGAACGAGAACGGGCAGACGCTTGTTTCGAGTCTCGCGTGAAAAATATGTTCATTAACAATCCAGAAGTTTTCCAAGAGCGAACGATCGTTCAGCGCCGAAAGGTTATATACATTTATAATTCTAAAGGTTCCGTTCGGATAATTGTGCTTCGAGGATCCATTGAGACGAATCTCTTTCTATCCCAAGTTTTGTAGTTGTCTGTTTTAACGGAAATGAGTTGTAAATGTGCTTTCGATTGTTTTACAACAAGCGAAGTTGGAGCCGAATTTTCTTGACATTTATGCTCGGGTGAAGGCAAAGTTCAGGCTTTGCTATTTGTAATAATAAACTTTTCGGTCGCGTTTAGTGGAACACAATTTTGCTTATGGATGGATGTTTATGTAAAATCAGAAAACTTGCACGAGATTATTTATGACTTTTTGGATTTTCATGTTGAATTTTCATTGTTAGTTTAGTCGTGGCCTTAAGGTGATTCTTCAGTGTATATCAAAAATGGCGTACGTTACACAGGGTTAATTAGTGAACAGACTTGAACCAAAAATTGGCATAATGTAATGTGAAAATGAGAGAATCGTTGGGTGTACTTTATTTGTTAAAATGTAGATTTAATTTTGCAAACATAATAAATATAAATATGTCGTGGGACAGAGAACCTTAAACACCAATAGACTAAGACACGCTGTTCTAGTATTTATAATTAACGGTTAGCAATACGTCGTTACATATCAAAAAAGATGAATACATGGGACATACATGGAACGTGTATGGACCGTATATGGAGTATATATGGAACAGTATTGGTCATACATGGAAAACATAGGGAACATACATGCGACATATAAGAAAGAGATATGGAACATATATGGAACATATATAGGCCATATATGGAATAGCTGTGGGATATATATGTGGCATTTATAAATATTTACCTAGGTTACTCTATCGCCATTAATAAACATAAAAATATTGCGTAACACCTGAACTCTTCGAACAGTTTGAACGTGTTCGAACACGTTGCTTTATTTATTATCAATGTACCTTATAAGTAAAATTCCTTTTTTTGTCAACAAACAATATAAACCCAAAAGCCATCCACGTAGCATAACGATAATTTGATTGCAAATAATATATCCTAATACACGGGTCAACGGAATTAAAGGGGCATTAATTTTAGTCGGGTTCTGTATTTAAATTACCCAGCGACAACAAACTTTTCAATTTGGCAACTCCGAAGAACATCTTCGTGCAACTCACGTATGCACACCCCTGTAATTACAAGCGGTGGACGACGGGCAACGACTGCTTTATCGATTAGTCTATCCTGCTTAGACTTCAAACGCAGCTTCCGCCCCCTCCGATCGCCTTCCGCTCTTTAAGAGTTATACGCGACGTCCGTTTGCCAGGCGCGGGGTTGTTATCAAATTTTCTTCCTTTTTTTTTCTTTTTCTTTTTTTTTTACGCAACTCTCGCGGTTCGCCAGTCTCAGATGGAATTAAAGATTCGGTTTTAAGCGAAGCGGCGCCAAGATTAATGGACTTCCTCTTTTGCCTGGTTGCGAACTTTGCTGTCGAGGTGGGTTTACGCGAAACACATTTACCTAATTTTCTTCCTCTCCTTCTTCTGTTCCTTTTCTTTTTTTTCTTCTTCTTCGAATTTAATGGATCCCGCGCGGGGAGGATCTTCGCGGGCTTTTTATCTCGCGCGGGGATGAAAATTGAAGACGGTTCAGGGCCGGACGGGAAGATTAATGGATCCCTTTATCGTTAAAATTGTTAACTCGCGGGGTGGGCAAATAAATAGCCGGTGACCCGCGCGAGCAAGTTTCCTCGACGGACAGCATTTGTCCGCCGCGATATACGGAATTTGTTCGGTCGGAAGGGGGCAGGGGGAGTGTTTTCGTACCTTTATTTACACTGGCCGGCGCCTTAATTAAATAAGGTCCGGGCGCGGCGGCCGGGCGTACGGACATTTTTCAAACTTTTTCCCCCGGACTTAGTTTTATCTGCTCGCGGCGCTGCCCGGAGATTTGCATTCCGGGGGAAGATTTCGGATTTCGGCGAGATTTATGGCGGCGCTTTTGCCTTCTTTTTTTCTTTTTCTTTTTATTTTTTATGCGCCGCGGGGCCACGGCCGTTATAACAATTTTCAGGCCAAATTTATCATTATTGTCGTTGAAGGCGGGAGTAAAAATTCCCCGGTTGATATAAACCCCAATAAAAAGCGAAGTTAAAAGAAAATCGAGTTACGCCATTAACGGATAATAAACCGTCATCGACAATGGGGGGAGAATATAGGTCAGGTTGGGCGCTTTGTGCGTGGATCGGGTGGGGCGCTCCATCGAATTCCTATCGCGTTTTATCTTGTTTTAAAAGTTCGCCGGGTATAAAATGTTAACAAGAGACAATACTTATCGCGGTCGTGGTAAAAACGGCGCGCCGTTCTCGTGGCGGGCATCATTCGGCCGGCAAGTGGGACAGGAAATCGATGTGGGATGCGATTTAATCTAAGAATGACAAAGTCAAAAATACCTCTAAAACGTAACCTATCTCTGATTTCGATCGGGCCACTTCGGCCGGCTCGCTTTCTAAATGAAATGAAATTTTGAAACGAATCCGGACGGAAAATCCGGCGAGGTTTCGATGTAACCAAATGAAATTGCTTTTTTGCTGTCGTCAATGCAAATAAACATTCCATTCCGCTTTCATCGAAATCTGATATAAAATAATTATACAATATAATAATTTACGTTCGCTCAATTGGCTTTATTGTTTCGGGCCCTTTCGGTGTTGTTAATTAAATTGTTCAATTCAGTCGGTTTTTGGAAAAAAAAAGAAAGAAATAGAAGCAATGACTGTGATGCGTGGGAAAAATATGGAACGAAAGCCAGAAATTACTTTATAAGGTAACGCCGTTTTTATTTGCTTCGACAACATTTATAATACTGAAAAGCAAATTATTGCTGTGACAAGTAGAAATTATTGTTATCTGTACATTAAGTGTGTTGTGTTGTTGGATCGATAAATTTTTACCCGTGACATTTTTTTCACGCTCAGTCATAGTTTCGTTTGGTAATGCAGTTCCGTTTGAATCGAGGAATGATTAATTAACAATTTTTGTAACGTCATGTTACGTTTACAAATAGAGTATAACAAATAATAGTAATAATAATAATAATAATAATTAAGCCATTTGTTCACTGCGGATTTACAGGTATTTCATAAAATTAACTGCGAAGTTAAATCCTCATATTTAACATTTGAAGAGAAATATAAAGTACGTTGTTTAATTTTTGTAAAAAGTATCATATCATGCATGCATTAAAACATATTTTCACATTTAATTATTTATATCACTCAAAGTTAAATGTATAAAAAAAAAGTTTGGAGTAATACCGAAAGCTCGACGTGAAATTATGCTGCAGCGTAATGAATTGTTCCATGATATAATTCATAGTAACAATAATTCATTATTATATTACGGACGTAATGCTGAAATCTAATTAATTGATAATTATATAAATTCTGTTGCTTTATTTAAATCGGAGTATCTGGAATTATTTCATAAAACTGATTAGATATTCTTTATGATTTTATAAGAATCATCGAAGATACTAATTATAGTTGTTTTCATAATAAAGTTATTATTGGGTTATATATACATATATATATACTTAATTTAATTCGAGTAAAAATTGCCGATTAATATACCAAAAATGGCAATGTAAATTTAAATCAGAATCACGATACTTTACAGTTTCCATTTGGATTCGATAACTAAATGCGATTTAATTTGCATAATTAACTGTAAATTAACTTTTGCAAAGTAAAACATCTCGGAGCTTACGTTTGTTTAAGGGCGCAAATTTACATTAATTTCTGCGTAAAGATACATTTTACAAGATTACAACGTTTTAAATTAGCCACGCCGCGTCCAAGACTAACATTTTAATTCAACAGTGTAATTATATCATTCCAATATAGCGGACACGTAATCCGAATAATATATTACCGATAATAAACCGCAAAATAGTTTCAAGTTTAAAAACCGATAATCACTTGAGAATTACGCGTGGATTTTTTTTTTCTTTTTGCACGCTTAGATTTATTTATCTGCGAACGCGCCCAATGACTTTCCTAAACAATTTATTTTTATTCCCCGTTCGGTGGTGTGTATAAAATTTCGATCGAGTTTCCTGCGGAGATAAAAGTTGCGCAAAGGAATGCACTTTTTCTCGGATCAAAATTAACGTTGCTTAGTGGAAAAATGCGCGGAATAAAGAGACAACGTAGCTTGTTAAGTTTTCCCACGAATCATCGGCTCGTTACATCTTCCTGCGAGTGAGTGGTGAACTCCCTTCCCCGTGGAAGATGCGAGAGCGAAAGAAACGAACGCGAGAACCTGAATGCCGCATTTAAATTCTACGGACGGGGAAAAGTCCTATCGCGCTGTTTAATCTGGCACGTTTTCTTGCGACAATGCGAGCTAATGGCTATTCGTAAGCCAGCAAATGTACGTACACAATAATGCGATGGAACAACGATAACGCCTCATCGGCGCTACACTTCTTTCCTTCTTCTATTTCTTTTTTTTCTTCCCTTTTCTTTTCTTTTTAGCGTCGACGAGCTGTTAGGTCGGGCGTTTTCGACTCGTCATCGCGATGCTAATCAATTTCGTCCTTTTTCATTCACCAAAGGGAAACACATGTGCCCAAAAATATTCGCAATGGTACACTCTTAAGGTGGGTCTGTCGGGTGATAGTCAGTCACAAAAGTTAAGATGATTCATTTGAGAGATTTACGTGTCAAAGTTGGGGTCCGGTACTCGTACCTACACGGAGAAAAGGGATTAATAAAAATTACTGACATTGCTAGTAAACTGGTCTTATCTTGGAAAAAGTTGAAACTTTTTTTTATCCTAAGTTAGTAAAAAATATCAGCTTTCTAAGAATAATTGTCAATGAATTGATACGTTTTGGTAAGTTAAGTAATTTCTCAAATTTTGCAAATATATAACCAGTTTAATAATAATATCAGTAATTTTTAATAATTGTTTCTCTCGGTGTAGTGGATAAAATTGTATTAAGATTTAGTGTGATGTAAAAGTGAGAGAATCATTGTAAAGGAAAAAAAGTATATTATATAAACTAGTGCGTTTCAATTTACTAGTTACAAGTTACAATTTCATACATACTCTGTAAAATAAGCAGAATTCCGAAATATTGTTTTGGAATTACATTGAACAAATTGTTATCGACAATCTTGAGCGCGGTGTTTATGTTTTTGGCAACTGGATTTCACTTTGTTATAAACCAGATATGAAACAGTTTACTAAAACTTTATTAAGTCATTTTTGAAGTTGTCAATGTTTCGATCCATTTGCTCCAGACATTTTATTGAACTGACAAATAAATTTTAATATACTGCAAATATGATGCCAAAATAGTAATAAACATTAATAAAAAGCTTGTACTTTGTATTAAAAATTGGTAATTTTTCTCTCTCTACCGTTTCTTGAAATTTGCAAAGTATACGATAGTTACTAATTAATAAGTTACATTTTAGGAAATATAGTATATCCAATGATTACATATTAATTTATGTCCGTAAAAATATCATTTTTTGTTGCTGTAAAAAAAAGTTACAGAAATGGACGGCAACGTCAGTATTTCGTATGTCATTGCAGGTAATACTGAAATGTTATATTTGATATGTGAAGGAAGAAATCTAGTAAACATAACCTACAAGCCACTAAAAAGAAAACTATCATCAATTCGGAACGAGTACGAACAATGCGAGCAGATAGTGTAAAACGTAAACGAGATGAATTGAAATTTCAAAAATGTCCCTTTTTATCGTTTTTTCTTTATTTCTTTTTTATTTTTCTTCACGGTTTATATAACATCATACAAGTCTTTGAATCGGGTGCCATTACGACGTTGCGAAATTATTTATTATCTCGTCACTTCTGATTACTTGTATTAAAATAACTGCACTGCATTCTAATTATACATGTTTTTAAATTTATTAATTTTTTTTTGGCCACAGCATTCTTTAAATACCAAGAGAAAAATTCATGTACAAGAATTTGAGGAAAAATTGCGATACTCTACATTTTGTAAAAAAAAAACTTTCTAAAATCCAAGTTATACTGATACCTACATAATGTTAACTTTTTTTTTTTTGAAATTTTCAACTAAGTCAGTATTAGATTATTATTTTATTCACCCGTAGCTCCTCGTCCCAACATGCAAGCGACTCGAAATTAAAATAATACATGCATTAGCAAAGCAATTTCCTGCTCGGGAAAATTTCGTTCATAATGTATCGGCAGTAACATTTTACGGTTCGCGCAAAAAGTTTACGCGACGGCATACGTTTTCTCGCAACGTAGGAAGATTTAGTCGTCTATCGATTCTGAGTAAAAGGCGTCCTTTTTTTTCCGCCCTTCTTTTTTTTTTTTATTCGTTTGTAGTTTCTTTTTTCAAATTTCCGCCGCGAAAAACTTTCCGCAATTTAACGCGCCCCAAAATAAAAGAAAAGGAAAAGGTAAAGCGGCGCATCTGGTTAATAATCGATAACGTCGATTGCATTATTTATTTCGATTATCGCGGGTTATTCGCCGTCTTAAATCTTGACCGTTCGCGATAAAGAAGCCCCGCGCCAAATATGCGAGCATCGCGGGGCAAAGTTGCATTTTGAACGCGCGATAACTTTTATAAAATTATCTTTTTTCGTGGCGCTTAAATACGCCGGCGTTTTTCCCCGGCTTGCATAAAGCTGCCGAGTATATGTGGGGATCCGACGAAACATTATAAATGCAAACTTCGTGCTCGATTCGAGCATCTTGGGGTCGCGTTATGACATGACGTCAGAAGCGGGGAAAAATCGGGAGGAAAAGGAAAGAAATACGGGTCTTCCGCGTAAGAAAGCTCGCGCGAAACTGGGTTAACCTTTGAATGCTCTTCCCTTTTTTTCCCCTCGGCTTCCGCTCGCTCCTTGCTCTCTCTCACTCCGAGATCCCCAAAATTTGTTGGCCGTTAAAAATTTGACGACGCTGCGTAGAGTGTTCTCGAATCCGACTGTTTTCGTTTTTTGCAATTTTCATGACAAATCTTTTTTCTTTTTTTCCCTTTTTTTTTTTGACCGAAAAGTAAGGAGGATGAAAAATGTACCATAAAATAGAAGAAAAAAAAAACGAGGAAGCACCGTAAACTGCGTCGTTAGGCCGAAATGTGTAAATAAGAAAAATGCGACCGGAAAACAAAAGGAAAGTGTTGCCGAGAAAAATGAGCCAATAAATCTCGGGGATTAGTTTCTGCAGTGTCTTTGATTTTATGATTGTCAGCGCGTGTCGGAAAATAACGGGCGATTATTTTCTTTTCGCTTTTTATTTATTTTGTTCTCAAAATGGGGGGAGAACAATGGGCGACGGGTAAAGGAATGACGAAGGGGCGTCGGAGGGGGGGGGGAATCAACGGGACTATCGGCGAAACATTTACGCGTGCAATTTTTCCTTTCCTTCTTTTTATTTATTTATTTTTTTTTTTTATTATGGGCTTCGTCAAAGTCAATGACTCGAAATGGATTGTAATTTACGTTCGGTAGAAGTTTCGCGGATAATAAAGCCGTTCGTGTAAAACGACCCGCGAGATAATGTCAAAACAATATAACGTCATTTGGTCCCCGCCCGTTGTTGCGCGCCGGTATAAGTTTACGCGTCATAAAATGAAATGCACCGTGCATTTTATGCAGTGGTCAACTCGCCCGGGACGCGTCGCATCTGTTGGCGAAATGTTGCCTCCGAGGCGGTTTAGAAAAATGTCGAGCGCGCCAAGTTTAAGGGCGCTCGGCGAGTTTCGCTCGCACTCGCCGGCCTCGCGTCGTTAAAGAATAATTTCGCTTGCCCTCGGTTTTTAAGTTTCGCCTGAAATATTCATCGACGGACGATGCACCCCTTTCCGGAATTATTTGTGAGTTGGAGGGAAAAAACCAGGCTAAAAGTGTCCGCGAGTCCTTGAAATTGAGGAACAAAGCTTTCCAAATATCCCGGTCATGAAAGTTGCATCAGGCGGAATCGAAGGAAGCACTGATTGACGTTAACGTTGGATCAACAAAGATGCGAGACGAAGGAAGATTGGGATGGGTCAGTGATAGCTTTTGAAATTGCCGCCAAATTGGAAGTAATTAGTTTTAATTAAATGAATTATGTTGGGGTGGTGGGGGAAGGGGGGAGGTTTGCGATGAGACGGAAAAGGTGCCGGTTCCGCCAATTGGCTTGAATTATTGACAAATGTTATCAGCGAGGTTATCGTTGCGAACACTTTAATAACATCCAGCCCCCGGGTTAAAATAAAAGATCCACTTTGAAGGGGTTAACACGACGAATAAATGAATTCCAAATGCCGTCGGACGGTTGGCTTTAAAAATCGGCATTTTATAACGAGAATATATTTAAATTAAAATCAGCCGCGGTCTCATTGGTGGTGTCATTTAGATGCATTATGAATGACAATCTGGGGGAGAAAAAGGTCTCGCTGCACTTAATTTGCGCAGCTTCTTTCTCCACTGATGCGGTCTATGAATTTAAATGTTGGGCCGTCTTTTTTTTCTATCATTCTTTTTTTTACCGACTCGTTTTCTCATGGAAATTCGGCGAGGGAGAAATAATGGGTGGTTGGTGAGAGGGAAGTTATTGAACTCTTTAACATTTGCTCTTTGCATTCAAAAAACATTGAAATGTAAAATCAATATAAAAATAACACGGTGTAAGCTCGAAATTTGTTATTCAATGAGTTCGTTCTGTAGTGCTAAAATTGTAACAGTTTTCGAATTGATAAAATGAAAGTAAATTTTATTTGCAATAATTTGTAATGCGTTTTGCTACGAATAGAGCGCTAAATTCTAATTTTTTTTGAAGTTGATTTTTGAACATAAAATATAATAAAAGCTTTGGAGTTCAATTTAGTTTCCTCCAAAATTTATAGAGTTACACAAAAAATATCTATCAATTTTTGTAATTTTAATAAATTCTAATAAAATTTTCAATTTAACAAGGAGAAAAGAAAATATCATAAATTACCATTTTTTATACCGATTTAAGGATATATCTGAAAAGTAAATATTATTACTGCAAATAATAATGAAATTGACAATATATATAGTAGTTTTTCTATACTTTCAAAACATAAGAATCTTAGTTTCGTCCGAGACTCAAATTTCTAAATTTACCTTGCGAAGCGGAACTGAAAAAATGTCACTTTTTTGCAATAATGTCCCATCCGCATCATTATTACGTTAATATAAAATTCAGGTACAAGTCCCTGTTAATAACACTCGATAGTTTAAATCGAGAGAACGTCAGAATTTCCCAATAAAAATTATTAAATTTTTAATCAAGAATTTATGAGACGCGACAGTTTCAGTATTTTAAGCACGGATTCCACCTATGAAAGCTATATTGAATTAAGTCCAATTTTGGTCTTTGAAATTGAATTTTCATTTGTTAGCAAGGAAAATGTTATTCTTCGACAAAGAATATTATATTTTTGGGAATTTCATCGCAAAGTACATTTACGCGGGAGTGAAAAAAAATTTTTCGCTAATGGCGTACACGCTAACCCGATCAATTTGTCATTGCAGCGATCATAAACTGTCGCGGGCATCGATTTAATATATTTAATTAATGGCTGCTTAATGTGTATCAATTGAGATTAGCGCGCGGTTTATCAATAGATCAACGGCCTGTCTGTTGACAAATGATAATTAAACTGTCAGTATCTGGGCGTAAACATTGCGGACACCGGCGCCAAGTGGTAATAGTGATATGCTAATGACATCGGTTGCATTTGTCTGCCAACGGGTGTATTGACACTGCGCGCTGAAACGCCGACGGATTATGGCGTTATCGGGCCGATGTAATTGCGCGCGGTGTTTTTTTTTCTTTTTTTTTTAAATGGGGATCCATTGTGGCGTTACACGCGGACGGACGATTTCAGGCGGAAAAGAAAGTTTGATTATTTTAAACGCGGCGTGTCGTTCGAGCGCGGAGTTTTACCGCGTTGTTTACATCGGGAATCACGTTGAGATTCGATGTATTCGAATATTCTTAGCTTTTGATTGAAACGATAGATAACTTGCGCGAGATATACTTTGTAAGCGCGCGCTGATAAGCGAACGGGCGTTTTGTTCTCCGCTCCGGTTGACCCACAAAATTTCCCGGCATGTTTATGTATTTTAATATATCGGTTTGCATTCTCATGCGGTTCATTTTAGACGCGCATTCTAGTTTCTAGATGACTGTCCTTCACGTTGCTCCTGTGTTTTTGGTAGCTTTGCCAAGTCACCAATAATAGTCAACTCGAATATTTAGGGCGCTTCAAATTTCAAACAATTCGAGTACAAAAATAAATACCCATAATAGTATATTAGATAAATTATATTTGTACGCGAAAAAGTTCAATATTGTTTTTGAGATTATTAATAACGCCTTTATTTGGTGTATTGGTAAACTGTTACACGCTGTCTTTTAAATGTTTTTCATATGTACAATACATTTTTTTTTATTTATTTTTGTCCAAACATGAATTCCTTTTTTTACTTAACATTCATATTTGGTGCCAGCGCGCGCATTTAGTGTCACATCTGCAACTTCACATCGTACGGAGTTCTTTTTACTAACGGAGAACACGGAATTTAAGTTAAATTTAAAACAGTAATGTAATTGGTGTGTTTAAAGTTTTACATTAAATTTAGTAGTACGGATTAATATTATTAATGTTAAGAATATTATTAGACAGTCTGGTAAACGGTGTCACCTTTTCAAGTACTATCAGAATTGTAGTACCTTTTGTCACATTGCCCAGCATTATTTTATACAGGAATGCATAGAGTCCAGGAATAGTATACTATTTTTCTCAGTGTATTGTACAATTTATGAATTATTAACTATTTCCGATTTTATATTACTAATCCGAAGTTTATATTTATTATAAAAAGTAATAATCATTGTGTATGATAATCGTAAGCTGAAAAGTCTTGAATAAATTGAAGTCTAGAAAGTAAGCCCATTCATTTCCGAATGTAAGACACGCAGCTGCATAATGATATTTCCGTATATTTTGAGTCTTTATAAATTTTAATATTAATTTAATGAGATTTGCATGGATGCACGTGCAAACGTGAAATGTTAAATTTTCACATAATTTGGATAATTATTTTTCAAGTTTTGTATAACTGCATATTTTCAACCGAGGGATCAGTTTTCCTTGGTTTTGCTTAACATTTATGCCTGTTATTAATATTATATGTGAGGAAATCGCGTTTATAATCCGTTCGTTATTTACATGTTACGAAATGGAAGTTTTTTTTTTAGACACGCGGTAACTGAGATTGAATAAAATTGCATTTTGACTGCGATAAAGTTTATTATTTAAAGGAAATGCTTTTTCATTCGCTTGCATACAAAGCGTTATTTATGAAAATTAATGTTGTTTATAGGTTTGATTTAAATCACACTTTGGCTTTTTCGATTAGACAGATAGGTTTTCATTCTTTTGTAGTTTCGTTGCCGATTTATTGGAATTGCTCACGAGAATATCACTGTTGTTGATTTTTATGACAGATCAATAGATAACATTGTTAAAGTGTTTGCACAACACAAACAACTGAGTAGAAATTTATTTATTTTATTTTTTAATTTAAAATCTAATTTATAATTATAAAAAGGAAACGTACAATTGTGTGTGTGTGTGTACACGGAGAAAAAAGAATATTACAATCTAAATATCCATGCATTTCAAATTTTAGTAAACTGAATTCTGATTTATGATAAAATTCGCTTATAAATCAGTTATAACACAGTTTACTAAAATTTCATAAACAGAATGTCAAGTTGTATAACTATATACAAACACAATTTTTAATTAACGGATTTCTAAATTTTAGTGATTTAGTTTACCATTTAATGATATACTGCAGATTTAATAACAAACTTTTAATTAAAAATTGGTACTTTTATCTTCTCTCGTAGTGTGCTAAATTAGTATATAGCATATTACATTTGTAACGAAGAGAATTGTGGAAAACTACGTTATTTGTTTGCTAACAAAACAATTTATAATAATTACAAAATTATATAATTAATTGCAAATACACTCACAAAATTATTTAACTTGGCAGAAGATTGTTATATTCTTGATGTATTATATATTGAATAAAGGAAGTTCCGTTCAAGAACTATTTACTACTAACTTCAGGGAGTGTAATTTAACATTAGGTTTTCAGGTAAATGACATGTGATATACTGCGTTCAAAACAGTAATTTCCTCGACCTAAATATTAAAACAGTTTATCTTCCATCAAAATAGTCTTTTTTTGTGTATAAGTTATAGTAATTAAAAAAAGTATTATCTAAATTTATTAAATTAATTATTTTAAATATAGTTATTAAGATTAATTTTGTACCTTCGTAAAAATACAAGTCAATTATTCTGATCCATTCTTGATATTCCACGGAAACATAATTATCAAAGATATTTTAACGATTTACCAATCGCATGTCATCAAACATGCAACCGAATAGCAATTAAATTGAAAATTGTACACGTTCCGTAGACCGCGAGAGGAAGTAGAACTTCTTCGGGCTTCAATGATAATACTTGTACGGAGCATGCGCATACAACTACATATGTACATGTATCATGTAGTGCCCAGAATTTCTTGGTACAGGCCGAAGTTTCAGTATATTCTAAATATTCTCTCGTAAAAGTATTTGTACACTGAGAAAAAAGTTGGGATAAAAATTATTATACTGTATCTAAAAATGGGGACAAGTGACATCTTCTTGTCTTATTTTTATTATACTGTATCATAGTAACTTGTATAAAACTGATAATCTCTTTTAAAATGTATCTTAAATAGTGACAAGAATTGTAATTTGTCCCCGTTTTTATATATAGTATAATAATATTTACCCGAACTTTTCTCTCAGCGTACACTCAGAAAAAAAATATGCTTGCGTTAAGAAGCCTGTACAAAGAAAATGTTCTTATTAAAACTAACAGAAAATCGATTAAAAATAAAAATTTTATTCTTTTCTCCAATACAAATCCATTTAATATCAATGGAAATAATTCTTTATATAAATATACGTTTTCTAAGAATAATTTATTCTTATTATAAATAGAATTTCGCTTTGTCCATATCATGAATGGAAATCCTATTTAATACAAGAATATTCTATTACTCTTAAACAAAACATTTTTGTGAGTGTAGTTAAAAAAGAAAGATAGTACGGGTGGTAAAAATACTAACCGGCCAAACGCGGAGACGCTAGCAGGAACGGGAAAGGGCAAACCGAGACTAAGTCCCCTAAGACCCAGGTGTGGTGGGGGCGGGTGAAGGAAGCCCCCGGCGGCGGGCGGTACCAGGGGAACCCCCGGGGTATTCGCCGAGGCGATGTAGCCCGCGGGATAATTTGGCGGCACAGAGCACGTCCGCATGGGCCTGCGGTGGCGCCGCGGTCGCCGCTCCCTGCGCCTGTTGTCGCGCGCATCCTCCAAGCCTTCCTGCGGGTTCGCGTCCTGCAGGGATGGCAACCTCGGCAGGATGTCGCCGTCGGTCTGCGCCTCCGCGCTCGCAAACGACCTCACGCGTTGCACATTGGTCGCCGGCTGTTGCTGCTGTTGCTGCGGCGGCTGTTGCTGCTGACTCGGCGGGTTGGCGGCGGTCGCGACGACGTCCTCGTCGACCACCGTTACCACGCTCACGGGCCGCGGGGCATCCTCGCAAAGTGCCCCGGCCATCGTACGGCCCTGGACATCGGATTCCACGGCAGTCAACGTGGAAGATTTCTTTCTGAAAATTCAAACCAAACCATTCATGTCAATATATATTGATATTTATATAGTTTTTTTACTTTTATTATATTATATACCGAGGGAAAATTTATTGTACCTGAGTCAAAATTATGTAAGATAAGCAATAAATATTGCTGATTTTGTTATATAAGTTTGGTGGTATACGCGGAGAAGAAAGAATATTAAAAATTAGAGGTTGGGGATTTCAAATTTTAGTAAACTGAATTATAATTTTTGAGAAATTTTTTATTTTATTATTTGTCCATTAGGTGGCGCTATTCAGTATTGGTAACCTATATCCTTTATAAACCAGTTATAAAACAGCTTACTAAAATTTAATAAATAGAATGTCAGATAATACAAAACTATTATGAAACTTATTTAATAAATCTCAATAATTTGATTTAGCATATAATGATATCCAGCAAATATAATTCCAAACTAATAAACTTTTTATATAAATATTGATATTTGTTTCTCTCTGTTTAGTAAAAAGAATGGACAAGTTAATTAGTGTACTGCTTCTAATGTTGTCACAAAAGTGTTATCACAAAATGTTAGCCATTTCGGGGATGTTAAATCAGTATTTAATAGTGTTTATTCAAATTAGGAAATAGAAATTTAATGTTTCTTGACACGTTTTTCTCTTTCTCTCTCTCACTCTCCATTTCTGCGACGTTTCTAAAGTTAGCTTTAATTTAAATGTTATTGAAATGAAATGTTATTTGATATAAAACTTTTAGCGTAAAATTGCTTAACAATATTTATCGTACAATGTAGAAGTAAGATGAAATTTTTAATTGCACTTTGATATTCGTTACTTGAACATTGCTTCTCAATAATTTTTTTTTTCTTTGCAGTAAATTCACCAGATTATTTATTCAGGGTCTGGCAAAATTATTTACAAAGTTCGTAACGTAACTTACTCGCTACTTGCTGCGGTATAAATTTTGCTGTTCCCATTAAATTATGCATTGTTACTCTAACTGAAGAGTAACTCGCAGTTTTTATAATCAATTTAAGCATTATAAAATGCAATTTAACCTAAAGCAACCATCTTGCTTAATTCTTTTCTCCCAAGTGCAACATTTTTCCTAACTGAAACGCAATTTCATAACTTTGTAAACATAATTATAATATTTAGAGTAAGGTAAAAATGTCCTTTTTTCTACCACTTTTCATAATCTTGCATATTATCTTATTTCAACCAACGGACAATGGATTCTTCCATTTCCTTTCGACAATAGGGAAATTAAAAAGTTTTCATCTATATAAACATTATTTAATTTGGCAAATAATATAACGAGCTGATTTCGCACTGACAAATTAGTTCATTGTTTATTGCAGGAAAAAGACTTGTTATCCCTTTGACAATTTCCTTCATAGAAATTTCGTTCGCAGAAATTGAAAGTCGTTTTATTGTTAAAAGAATTTCTCTGAGAAAATGGTTTTTGTCCGATATTTGCTTGAAATTGACAATTGAGTCCCGCCGAAACAATGCCATGCGATATAATGGTCGACATTTGTATCCGTAAAGACCGACTGATACAAGATACCTGAGAACGTTTGCGTTGAAAAAGAAGAAAAAGAGATAGAGAGAAAAAAAAATAAATCGCTCGACCGAATCGAGCGCAGATAAAAGTAGTGTTTACAAATTATTTAATTTCTGGAAAAGTATCGATTCGTTCGGCGCGTCGAACGCGGCGATAATTTACAAAACGGGCTTCTGCAAATACGTTACGTGCGCGCACATTTTTGGTGAAAATATGACTTTCAACTTTCCCAACAAACTCGGCAATATTTCGCCCGTCTTTTGTCGCGCGAAACCGCCACCTAAATTAAGTAAATGGCCCATCTTTGCGCGACCGCGCACGTACGCGTGTTTTTGTCAACCGAAACAAAAAAATGTTTTCCGAAAAAATATGTCACGCCGTCTTCCGCTTTTTCGCCCACTTTTTTTTCCCTCCCACGTCAACTTTTTCTTTAACGCCACTACGTACTCGTTTTTTATTCTTTTTTTTTGCAGCTTTCGCCGCGCTGCATTATATCAGCGGATCTGTAAAAACGCGTCGACAAAGACGGCTTCTTTTTCCGCGTTACAATTTTCGAAATTCCCCCGGCGCGTCTTTGTAACGTTACGGACAATGTTTCAATTATTAAGCTAATGTACCGTTCGGGAAAATATCGTAAAATAACCGAATGGTAATGACGTTATTTGTTCGATCGCGCAATCAAACAAAACCGTTCGATGTTCCATCGGGGGACGCAATTGCGCGGATTTTTCGTATGAAAAAACATTATATAACGTCGTGCGATTTTACCCGGTACGCCAAACCTATATTTCACGTACAATCGCGGACGCATTCTTCCGCAACTTATTATAATTTTTACGGGTGAAATATGTTTTTTTTTTTTTAACTCGTGGCACATATTGGAAAAAAGTTCGCGTGAAATTGCAGTGACATGTACCGTAATTGTGGAATACAAATGTTCACCTTTGAGCTTTTTTTAATTAAAATTTGAACATTTACATAAATCACACAAAAATGTGCCATTACCATGCATCATTACCGTGATATATCAACGTTTACCGAAAATCATTCGATAATTCCTTTTTCCCCTGCTAATTACCCTACTTTTCCCTAATAATCAATATTTGTTGTTTAAATATAATTTTTTTTTCGAGCCTTGATTGAAAATTAGTGTAAATAGTAAGTGATCCGAGAATCGAGGATTCTCTTGGAAATAATTTTATGCACACAAAGAGAAACGATAAAATTTACCAATACTTTAATAATTTTTATTACATCTTTTCTCTTTTAGAAAGCAATTATTTATTAAATGTTATTGCAGTTTGCAACATATTCGGTTATATCGACTCAAATTTAGCAATAATAATTAAACAGTTTGATTTAACACTTTGAACTGCAATTCAAAGTATGGATTTATACATGGAAATATATGTTCGTGTCACATCTATGAAATTAATGATCATAATTTGCTTGGGAAAAATTCGATGTCTGGAAATGAGCCGGATAATTTGTTTGGAAATGATTTAAGGGAATTTTGGAAAAGTTATTGGGATATGTAATGGATCATTAGTATGATACATTGATTTGAACATTGATTAAATTCAACTGAAATTTTACCCAAGCTTGGCCCAATATTGTACCATGAAAAATATGGATTAGTTAACAGAACCAATCTGAATTAATGTAAGAGAAACGATATATATTTAATATAGGAAAGATAACCGTATTTTTAGTTACTTTTTGTGATTTTTATACTTTGTTGTTTTCATTTATAGGATTTCTCACATTAATTTAATAATTATTCTTATCGTACCGGATCATACAAACTTAACCCCTTTTAAGCTGTATTTTAAATATGATAAGTGGATAAACTTTTCTTCCACTCTTTAATACAGTATAATAATATTTGTAACAAAAATTTTCTGAGTCTACCTTGTGATTAAAACGGTTACATAATATAGTTACCATCACTATATATTATAGTTATACATACTGATCCAACAGTACAAATTCCTTGAATAAATAAAATATTATTCTAGTTAAATTATATCGACCTTGGTTATATAACTATAAATTTTATGGTTATCACGATAACTAACTATAGAGACTCGCTTCTATTTATTAATTTTTTCCCCTTTAGTGTCTCGATTAAATATATTATACTCCGAGTTATTTCAATACTATATCTGTCCGACTGTGACTACATAATTATTTCAACTCGACCAGTCCGTTCTAACTGAATTGCCATACACTTTCCTCAAAAAAGTAATTTAAGAAAGAAAAAAAGTATTCCCTCTCAACGAACCCACTGATAATATTGTACAATTACTCGATTTTTTTCTTTTTTACCCGAATCTCTAATACAAATACTTCCCGGCAAAGTCAACGCGAAACAAAGTGGGTCGAATGAAGGCGACTCCGCTCAATTAAATATTGCGCGATAAATTTTTTGTCAGCGCACTTTTTCCATCCAAGAGTCGAAGCGGCAAGTTGCTCGCGATGGTCCCGGACTGGACGTTTAAACTTTTTAATCAAGATTCGAATGATCTAAGAGTTTCAAATCACGATCGAGGCAAAAAGCGTAATCATTCACGGTAGGAAATATGAAGAGAACCTCGGCGCGCTCTTTCCGAATGATTAAAAGCCGAATGAGAATCTCGGGGGAGAGAAAGGGCTTTTGTTGTGTACGCGTAACGTCTACACAATAATCAATAGTATGTGTACAATACTTTGCATAAAAACGCTCTTCGCTCGTAAAGGCAGCCTCGCTGTAAAATGTAAGCGTAACTAACATGGACCCGGGCGTTGTTTCGGCGAGGCTTTTAAGTTGCCCGCGAAAGAAGGACGGAAAGTTTTTATAAACATTGAATTTACAATTCTAATTGTGATGCTAATAAATGGGTATCAAACAAATCGCGCACAGATTCGCTTTAATTTATGTTGCTCGCGATGAACACGCCCTCGTGGAAGAGTCAGTATTATGCCGGTACTGAGAAATGGCAAAGTGCGGGCACGGTACTGGCATACAAATCTGTAAAGTTTCGATACGTGTTTACGATAAAATATGTACTGGGCCGACAGTTGATTGATTGGTAATAGATAAGTGACCATTGGTTTAGTACTGGTACCAGACTGTCCCAAATATTAACATGATATATTTATTACTTTTGTTGTATAATATTTATCAGATACTTTATATCGAAATAGTTAATCAATATTGTATGTAAATATAATCGATATGATTAGTGCAACGTGAACTTCTTAATACATAATCCTAAGTTCAAATCCTAATTATTAACAAATCCGTATTAGGCAGAGATGGTGGCAAAAAGCAGAGTCAAGTTGTTGTCCCTATACTGCAACATATAGTTATTATATTTAAGTTGAAAATAATGTTTAAAAGTTTAATTAAGATGTACTTGTATTTCAAAAATATAGTAATATTTTAATATATAGTAAAATATAGTAACGAGTTAAATTGTCGAAATTTAATGATCAAGTAAGCTCGATAATCATATTAATTCATTTTTTTCATAATTTGCTCTATTTTCTATCTGGAGTTTTTTTTACATTTTTTAGATATTAAAAAAGTGCCGGTACTATATCAGTACTGATTGACGTGTTTTGTTATTGTTCATTCGTTAGACTTGTTTTCGTTAGTATCTGTTTGTATCTATTAGTGTTTTACTACAGAACTGGGCCAACAGTTAGTTGTCAACGTTCGCTGACACTATACTCGACCGTTTGTCAATTTTTACACAGGTGCCGGTTTACGAGCCGCGCGCCAAATCCTTTGGTTTTGAATTAATCATAAATGGGGCTCGAAATGCGGGATAAATTTACCGCGAACGAGAAACTTGACGAGTTATTCTTGCGATAGATTCCGCAGGAATGTATTACCAATTGAGTAAAAACGTCATTTGAATATTCATAGGGACGCGAATAATTTTCGTTGCAGTTATTAAATTGTAATTATTTTAAGCAGTTTACTTTATCGAGTAATTATAAAGTTAAATGAGATTTTCGGAGAAAATTATTTGGAAGATTCATTTCGTAATTCCACTTTGATAACGTCGGCGGAAAAAGCTTGTCGCTTGTTTGCAATAATTTTATGACACTTTGTATCATAGTTTTATGATAATTCGGGGGTTATCTTTATTTTACTTTTTGCATCCGTATCATCGCGTTCCTCCGGTAATCTTATAGTAATTATTAAAATTTGATTATAATATGCAAATTATGGTAATTGGGCAAATTAACATCGGAGTTTAATCATTATTCGGCAAGATTAATAAAATTATCATGAAATTATGCTTCTCAAATAGTTATAATGAAATCGTAATACGTAATTGAAAACTAAAGGAAAATGAACATGATTATTGAATGATAACCTCCAATTCATTGTCAGGAATAATTAATATTCAGAGATTTCAGATGTATCGTGTTTATTGAAATAAGATGATCAGGGTCGAAGCGGTTGATTATTTGTTGTGGAATTATAATGTACAAACCGCGATCGGATAATTATTTTATTAACGAGCCATTTTTAAGTTACGATCTCGGAAAGGAAAATCTTGCGAAAAAGTATTTTAATAATGATTATTTAAGCGTTATTAATGGACGGTAATTATTAAGACAAAAGAGTGGATTATTAACACTATTATTATAAGGAGTTAAAAAGTTAAAGAAAAGACATTGAGACATTGCAATTAAAGCTAGATTTGAAGTTAATGAAAACAGAATATAAAAGATTATTTATTAATTATACCGATTATATTTTCATAACACTAATTAATTTTTCGAATTTAGTAAATATGCTCATTTATTGTAAGGGGGAGGTTTTTTACAACTTTTACTAGTATTTTAGTATTCAATTTTTGTCTTTGTTTCTAATAAAACTATATTATTATTATAAGACAACAGTTTTCTTTTTCAAACATTTCCGTGTTTATTTTTCGGATGACTAGTTACACTCAATTATTTTGCGATACAACTTTAGGACAGACTGTAACTTGGCATTTATTTAATTCAAATAATGACTTATTAATATGCACTTCCTGATAATTGATAAAATTACTACCTTTTATATGTACACAATATCAAAGTGACATATATGCCATGCATACTTTTACACTTTCCTGGGAATTTTCATTTCGCGTCGTTTTAATTAAGTTATAGCCAACTAGAATACGAAAGAGAAAAAAAAATGAGAAACAATTATTGTAGATAACGAGACACGACTTTTGAAAAAGGAAAAAAAAAAATTGTACAACGCCATGAAAATATTCTGAATTTAGTTATATATAATGGACATCGAGGCCGGAGAAAGTGGCTCGGGTTTGCCTTTTTTTTTTTCCTTTTCTTCTTTCTTCGTCTTCTTTTTCCTCTGGCGCACGCGCAAAGCGCCGGCGAGTGTAAGCGCGCGGGCGATAATGCACGTACAAAGAAAATTAATTCGATAACAGGCGGAAAGAAGCGTCATTTTTGTTTTTAGCCTTTGCTTAAAAACGTGCGGACGTTGGAAACGCGATGATCGCGCGTAATTAAAATAATTGGAATACAGAAAAGCGCGCGTCGCGTGTAATTATTATCAAAGCGGTTTTATAAATATTAATATTAATAACAACGCTTTCATCGTCATGGCACTTACATGAATGAAAACTGGAACAAGTACATCTGGCAAATGAAAGATTCCGAAACATGAATTATGTATGCATGGGCTTGCATTTAATTAAACGCGGAATTCTCGACGTTAATGCAATTTTACTATTGCGAAACATACGGGCAATTTCACGTCAATTGTACAGGGGGGGAAAAACGCCTGATTTTGCCCTTGATGAATCATTACTACTTGACCGTGGAATTTTTGAATATTTATTAGTTTTTAAATACACAAATGCACGTGCGCTGTAAACAATAACACTTTTCATTCATATAGTAGTTCAAACGATAGTATTTTAAAATTTTTTATATGAATTATAGTAAATTTTAAAAATTATATAATAATTATTGATTCAAAAGTACTAAAAACTGCTTTCGTGTCTATCACTTTTATTATTTTATGTAGTAAAAATTTTCACTTTTCGAACACATTCTTAAATTAATTTAAAGTGCTTTACATTTCACTAATTTTGAATATTACTGTTACTTTTTTCCCAGTGTAAGCTGAGAATATTTCGTATCTGATTTTTCAACATTTTCATTAACATTTTCATTCGCAATTCGTGTAAGGTTTTGTTCTGCATGTGAATTAATTATTCCCGAGCTATCGTTAGTTAATAGCAATCGCGAAGTCAATGACTTATGATTTCATGGAAACGATCCTTGAAAAATATGTATTAAGATGTATCATGTACGAATGTCGGGGATATGTAAGCGATCGTTAACTTATTAAATAATAATGTTCATACGGGAATGGTCTTTATAAAGTGTTGTTCGGTTAACGGGCAATTATAAACGTCTATTAAATCACGTTCATTAGTTTATGGTAGTTGGATTTCGAGTCGCAGAATTAGATCGCCAATAAATAATCCAATGACAATTGATGAAATGTTAATAAAGTATATTTTTAATGAACAAATAATACGCTTATAATGGAATATAATTAGCATTACAAATCAATTCTTATAAATAATTATATTCAGTAAATGACCGATTAAAGTTTATTGTCAAATTGATAAGCTAAAATTATGATCGAATTATGATAATCATTGATAATGACAATTTTGCTTTATTGTTTTGAAAACTGCAGCTATTGAATTTCGTTCAATCGGTGTGATTATAAAAAAGTACTTTTGAGTTTATTATATTTCTTATAGGGCATAAACTGGAAATTGAAAGAAATTCAGGTAATAAGCTAATAATGAAGGAAACGAATTGAGCAACAAAATATCGCGGAATTAATATCCACATTAAATAGAAATATAATTTTATTCTAATTTTATCATCATTGTTATGGAAACGAGGAAAAAAAAAACGATTTACTTATATAGTTAAATAATAATACCACGTAATTGATATTTTTCAAGTAGAACATAATTTTCGAGTACTAAACAGTACCTGTCCACAGTACTTATATATGAAAAATCATTTATATATGTGTACTATGTACATATAATACTTATTACATATGGCAAAAATTCTTGTGCATATAACTTACAAACCCAAACCACGTATAGAAGCCCGAAGAAGTCCTACTTTTCTCGCGTGGCCCACAAAGCACAAACAATTCTTTTCATCAAATTAATTCTTCATATAATTTACAATTATTAAACACAAGATTATAAAAGGTATAATTTTTGCGAGACATTAACGATAAACAATTAATTCCAATTCACCAACTCATTAAATAAAATGTCAGCTTTCTTGTTTTATAATCAACGTTTATGAAATAAAAGCTCATAATTTATAAATGCATATCTTTTACGCTCAAATTAATTGCCTTAATAAAGAATATTTAAATGCCCCCCCCCCATTGTTTAGTGCCAAATAAAAATGGTAACCATTAACAGTGAAACGTCGCCTTAATGGAAGCAGGCGTCGCTTACGGTCGTGACATAATGGTCACTGAAGAATGACGAACGGAGCATAATCATTTCGAAATGCCCCGACGAAGAACAATTTTTGGCATAACGATCGATTACGGAGTAAAAGGAAACGAAAGGGGGAAGCGAAGTGTTATTACGTAGCGGATTAAAATACAATTTCGGTGAGGCCGATTAGTTTGGTCGGATAACAAAGTGAATCGTGAAAATCGCTCCGGAAAAAGCGGAGAAATTAATTCGACTGGAATCAACTGGGTCTTCGACGTTGGTCTTCCGAGCGGCGGAAGCGCATTTCCGAGCACGGCGATGATCAATTTCTGATGCCGATCCTCGGCTCGACGGCGAGTCGTCGCGTCATCGCGAGGAGATCATTAAAATCGCGGCTCGTTTTCCAGCCGTCGAGGCGGCCTGACGAGAGCTGGAAAGAGTCTCGCGGCAAAAAAAACTCGTTGCCCGCAGATGTTCCGAAGTGTGCCGAACACGGCGACGCCGTTCATAAATCTCGATTATTTTTGAAATATCAAAAACGTCGGGCGCGCGTAATATTGAGATATCGCGCGTCAGGACACGTGTTTTCTGCGCGCGAAAATTGATTCGCGCGGTTATAAATTACGCTTGAAGAGAGGCCGGCCCGCTTACGGGTTAGAATTTAAGTGGCCGCCGCGCCGCCCAAACTGTGTATTTTAAATAGGGGAGAAGTTTGGCCGTCGCATAAATCTGGTTTAAGTAGAGACACCAGGTGTCCCGGAACGCGAAGTCAAATATGACAGAAGAAAGAATGCTCCGCGGGGGATATTTCATTCGGTTGCTTATGAAGAAAAGTCGGTGGCGCACTTTGTTCGTTTGATTAATTTCGTTTTTCCGATTCCCAAGGGGCTTACAATTTCATCAATACGCGTCTACCGTTCCGTCGCGGAGATTATTTTTGCAACGACTGACTGAATGAATTTGTAATATAATTTGTCATTTAATAGTGGCGTGCAATTATTTGCCCGGGATAATACGGTTTTGAAAATGTCGGGATTATGAAAGTTTTGCAGTAAATTGTATGCAATATTTATTAAGGTTTGATTAAAATAATTATAACGAATAATAGAGCGAAGGTACGGTAATAATCTTCTTGTGAACGTTAATTTATTCTAGTCGGGATGAATCTATAAAAATAAAAGTTCAAACATTTTTAAACTCGAGAATAAATATTATTTATTTGCATATAACGGTGTTTAGTTTTATGAGAGTGAAGTTGTTAGATTGCTTCAAAGAAAACTGTCATAATAAGATTTATTTTAATTTAGAAACACCGCAGATATCAATTTTAGGACAGCTAAGCAATAAGTTTATAAATTAATATATAATACATTAAGTTGGGCATGAAAAATAATCTTCATTACCTTGCCGTTCCAGAAGGTGATTCTGATTGGTTGAAAAGATTTACGATTAATAACCACAGTAATGAAATATGTATAATATTCATATTATTTTGCGATACTTTGCGAGCACATTTTTTTCTAACCGAATAACCGCCGTGATTTCTACAAATTCTCATTTACAATTTATATCGTTCACGTATTCATATCGCACATTATTAAACTTTCAGTTTCCAACAACGATTCAAACAATTTCTCATCCATTTACAATTAAATTATCCGGACGTTAATATTAATTTGAAACAGTAAAGGTAGCTTGCGGTAGAAAATAAACCAGCAGCTAAATTGAACTTCTGATGTATATATATATAAAAAGTTAACAGACACACCTGTTCAATTTTTCATCAATCAAAATCGTATCCGTGTTGACGCTCGTTCGAACTCGAGCAATCTTCAGTTATCCGGCATGTTTTAAATGAACGCAGCATTTTTAATATGCCGGAGCGTGGGCTGATAGTTCGCACGGTAGTAAGGTAGTAATTCCGCGCGGAATTAGCCCGCGGGTCGTTAAAGGTAATGCCGCGAGGATGCTTAAGGGGAGTCGCGAGGCAAGCACCTTCCTTACGCGCCGCTCATCGGTCCGCGATGCCCCGAACAAAGAGCCGCTCGCCGTTCTGAACGGAGACAAAGCGCGCGCGCGCGCAAGCGAGGAGGACGCGGCAGTCGCGATGCATATGCATTTGCAATCTTTGTCATTCACATTTTAAAACCTTTTCAATCGTCCGATGTTCACGGCAACATCGTCCCTTCGCAATTTACCGCGCTTTTGCGAGCGCAGGAGAAAAAAAAGCCAGAATTAACTTTTAATACGGCGATTGGAATAAACTTTTAATATAACAACCCCTTTTTTTTCGAGATAAAATAAAAAGTTGCCATCGATTTTGGTACTGTCGCGTTGACAACGAACACGGGGAGGAAAGTTTCGTGAAAATTATTGTACCTTTTTTGATGCTATCTAAATATTTAACGAACGTTAATAATGATAGTTTTTTGTGAATATTTAATTGACCGTTGATGAATATGTTATAATTTAGGAATATTGATGAAATACACTGAGAGAAATGCACATTAGATTTTCACAAAGACCAGTATGTTTTGAGGCAGCTGTGTAGAGTAATGGTGAAATGTATAACAAATAAGTATGAGGTAACGGGTTCTATTCTTTAATAACAAAAATGATATCTAATGTTTTTGTTAAATCAGATTATAAGGAATACTTTAAATGCTTATACATCCTTGACTTATAATTAAATATAATATAGTAACTATTAATAAATTTCTCTCAGTATATCACAAGAACATAAAAGTACAGATCAAGTACTTTTTTTTTTTGTTATTAGGATTACGATTCAATGAACACAAAGTGCAAGTTATAAGCTCAACTGTACAATTTGTCCGGCTACAAAAGCACAGCAGTGACTGCGATAATTTTTCTGTTACAAAAATATCATTATTAAATAACGAATCGTAGTTCTTAACGAAACTTTTTTTCTTCGGTGGTCTTCCATGTTCAGTGGTCTTTAGTTTAATTACATTTTTAACGAGACCTTTCAGCCGATGAAAACATTTCTTTTTCGTCGAGTTTTGTTAACAAAAATAATCCAAGCCTTTTGAAATCCTTTTTTAAAGGCATCCCGAATTCGCCTTGAATGTATCGGTTAGCGCAGTAATTCGTTCGCTACTTTTCTGTGTAAACCGATATGTTTTCCGATAAAAGGAGGATTGTAAAGCTGAAAAAAAAGTGAATAAGTAAATCCAGCGTGCGCGATACAAAATGCACGCTAAATTGGACGAAGTGAGACTGATGGCTTACTCAATTTATGTATTTGAAATTGAAACGCAGCAAACACGGTGTTATAATTTGATTTGCGTGTAAGGACGACTGCGGGAAATTGATTCGTCAAACAGCGGGTTATATATCTTTAATGCATGTAATTTTTCGAACGTGTCGCATAAAATCGCATTACGCCCGGGTTAATATGAAAACTTGGGTACAGTTTTTTCCCACATTTTCCACATTGCTGCAGCCTACAACCATTATTAGCCGACCATAATTTTTGTATCGTATTAGGGAAGAAATTGAAATCTGTCGATTCAATCGAAAACCTTTGTTGTTACACGAGCAAAGGACAAATATTTCATTAATCGAACAAAATAATTTTACGATTCGAAGCATATCCCATTTAAATAACAAAACATTTTGAGTGCTTCATGAATTGTTTACTTATCCACGTCCTGTAATGAGACAAAATTTATAATTTTCCATTATATAATTGTACACACTTCTACAAATGTATATACAACGTGCATTTGTTTACTCCTCTCGTCATTAAAATCGTATGTAGATTGCCATGCTAAGTTTAACCATTGAAACACAATGAAAAACATTGATTATTTTTGTATTAAAATACGATTTAAATTTAAAACATAAATAATAAAATTTAAAACATATCGATTTAAGGATATTATAGCACAGCGAAAATTGTTACTATTAAATATAGTAAACATAATAATTATAAAAATTTTTAAAAGAATTTTTTAATTTATTTTTGAAACTGGAATCAAATCATTTTGTATAACAGATTTTTCTTTTTTTTTATCAGCCGATATCCAGCCGATTGCTACCAGCCGTTTCAAAAGGATGGATTCGCGCCCAACCCATCCTTTTTCCAGCTTTGTATCCAACCGAAATCCAGCTGCCATCCAGCTGTATTTTTCCCCGATGGTTACATTGGCGATCACAGATTTACGAAGTAAGTTTCATGGTATTATGTAAATTAATTATTTAATCCAGCAGATTTATGATATATTATAATCTCAAGATCGTTGCACGATTTCCATAAAATGATTAATGGATTATAATCTCTCAGTGTGATCTTTAATTATAATAAGTCTGGAATAATATTCTCGAAGGGAAGAATCTTATAATCAGATCATTTTTTGATCATCAATTTCATTCATTGTTTACATTATTAAATCATATATTTAAATCAATCAAGCAGCTGCCGCTGAATATTTATTATGCAGCATTATTCATTAATAAACATATTGTATACAAAGATAATGGACGTTATTAAGAGTTAATAATGTTGTCAAAGTTATCGTTACATATTTATAAGGCGTTTTTATCTCTCGTCTTAAATTATGAAAATTTAATCTTAAGATTACGATCCTTGAATAATATTAAGAATATGTAACTGTGTTTAAAACAAATTTATACTGTATTATAAAACAGTATTATACTGTATCACAAAGTGTGGACAAAATTTGCCCATTAGTCATACTTAACATATATTTTAAAAGCGCTTATGAGAATTCTACAAGTTTTTATGATTCGCTATAATAAAAATGGTTGTTTAATTTATAACCCCTTTTTTTATAACATAAGCTAATGTTTGGTCAAATTTTTATCCGAGTATACACAATTTTTCTCTCGCGGTACGCAATCATAATAAAATATGAACGAATGATTTACGACCACAGAGAAAGAATTCTTATAAGCAAATTTAAAAAAATAAAGAAAAAAAGTTATAGTCATATATATCAATTATATTAATGATAAACAATTATTTTTACTACTTTTTTCTGCATTACATTTAGAAAAATTGTATACGGAAATTCCGTTTTATTCTTGGCAACATAAATTATAATTTTATTAAAAACAAATCTCACATTAATATGAGTACATTAACTTCTCATATTATATATCGATTTAAACCAACGAAAGGAGGATTAATTTTGGAATTGACACCCCGATAAGGATTATTAAAAGATATATCTTAAAAAAATCATAATTCTTGAATGATACATAAATCATTAGCTTTGAATAATGAACGACTGATAAGATCTTTGAATTGTGATTATCAAGATGTCGTCGTTCAATAACGACTTCCTAAGATAGCGAACAATGAATCATAATCAATGAGAAATGATTGTTGAATTGCACCTATTGTTTATTACAACGAATGAGTGTTCCATCGAAAATGGCCAGAATAAGATTATTAAATAATGACAATGAACATAATCACTTTACAAGGCAAGTCAATTTATGAAACAATTTCATATAAGTGTCATATATGTCACATGTATGGTCCGAAAAAAGATATGCAGCATCCAACGTATAAACTGAGAAAAATATGATAGAGTAAAATACGATTTGAACTTTAAATACCTAAAGAAGGCTAGGTAATTAAAAATGAGTGGTTAGCCACGATTTATATATTTCATTTTAGTTGTCCTATCAATAATAGTACTTTTTAGAATCACTGCCGTATGTATTCAGATTACAAACATCTGTTAGGAAAAAATATGTTAAAATAATCGTATAAATTCTGAGTATATTTCTCTGAGTGTTCATAACCACATATTTGTCCCCCATATTCGGTCGCATATATGTCACTCATACGGTCCTATACATGTCTGATATGTGGTGCCAATATAAATTTTTGGGAAAAGAATAAATTTTCATGGGAACGTCCGGGGTTTTCCATAAAAATTCTGCGCCCAATGCAAAGGGACGATTTTCGCATCTATCTCCGGGCAAAGTCCCTCCCACTATTTCGAGCATACGTGCTGAGTCGACGTAACGACTTCCTCGATAATGCCGTGCCGCAGTGACTACGGATTTATAAAAAACCGATCATTAAATGGGATTTCGCCAACCGCGAAATGTCAGTGGAACGGACCGAAATTCAGTTTTTGTTCGCGCGTCGCAGTTACTTTGACATTACGTATTAATTAAGACCCCGAGACAGTGAATTACGAAACTCAACAGTCGTCGCGTCTCGGATGATTCCGATATCATTTTCATAATTAACCATCCCCCCCTCTCTCTCTCTCTCTCTCTCTCTCTCTCTCTCTCTCTCTCTCTCCCTCTCTCTCTCTCTTTTCTTTTTTTTTGTCGCAACTACGTCGCGGGACCTAATTACTTCCCTTAGACACCGCGCTTTGTTTATTTCATCATTTTTTTTTTTCCTTTCCCTTGCCTTTTTTTCCCTTTTCAGTTTGTTTTTCATTTTTCGCGCTCGGTGATCTTGAAACGAAATAAAACAGCGCGCATTTTCACGACGAGGTTTCCTTTTGGCGCGCTCAAATTGGAACGCTTTTCATCCGAAAAGACGTACGAGGACCCCTTTTGCCGTTGACGAGGCGTCTTTTTGACAAAATATCAAGCGAATTTTCAGTTTACGTCAAAAGAAGCCCGAAACGTGTTCATTAAGTTTCGCGATACTCTCCGCCAAGTTATAATTAAATTTACAATTAAGAATTCCCTTTGAAACTATAATGCGGGGGAAAATGATGGATGCGGAAAATAATGGAAATCTTTATGGAAATGAAAAACCGCGCGCGTGTTATTTCCCGTTGGCTGCGCGGCCGTGCCGCTTTGCTTTTTAACCGTCGTCGAACAATCGCGCGCGTTTTGACTTTTATTCAGATTCGGTTCGGATGAATTGAACTCTTCCTCCGATAAATAATAAACGCGATTGCCGCGGCGGGGTCTTCATTTGCATTACTAATTTTTATCCCCCCCCCCCCGCGCCTTCTAACGCGCAACGGTTTTACACCTCTTTAATGACACTTAATTACAAGTGCTTCATTTTAATTTTTCATTATGAAATGCCACGTTCTGTTGGCTCAACTCGCAGAATTTATTTTCTAGTTCGGATCGTTGGTTTCAGATAATGTAATCTCGGGACGGTCATTTCAGTCAACCGTCGTTTTTCTTTTCCTTTTTTTTTCATTAACAATAAAATGGAAATGAAAACAAGTAAAACTCGAAGCAATTATTTTCGCTGATTTGAAATTCCCGCGAACAATTGGCACAAGATGTGCATGGCTATTGCGAATCGCGAGTCGCGCGAAAGGTCAGGCGCTTCGTTTTATTTCCCAGCGAAATATTATTTAATTGAAACGAAAATTCTCATCGCGTTGCCGAAGTGCGATTCGAAATTGCCGCCGTGAAAGGCGGCGCGAAATTCAAACGCTCAAATTGGAACGTGCCGAGATTTCTCCTAAAACGGTCAGGGGGGGGGGGGGAACAAAAAAATGGATTTCCCACAAGAGGACGCGATTCGTGACGCGAAATTGGACGGCGCGAGGCTAAATATTCATATCGTCGATTTTTAAGGTCAGTATCGAATTCGTGTATCTGCGCCGGGGCGAAATCGGTTTGTCAGCCAGGGCGCAATTTGACGGCGCGTTTGTTCGTCCGTGGATGGATTTGTGTAGGTGCAAGTTGATGTAAGAATCGAGCCAGCAGACGCTGAAAATGAAAAGTGCAACTCTCAGCGTTAGCTGTGAAACGGTCACGGCGTGACCGGGATCGCTCTTGCGGAACGGTCCCGCGACCGGTCTTTCTATTTCTCCGTCGCTCTTTCTCACTTCTGATCGTCTGATCGTTCGCACTCTCGGCGAGCGCATGCCATTTTTATTCGATATCATTTGCGCTACTCCTCCAATGATCACGACATTAAAATCTTTCGTTTTTGACAAGCTTACAATTTAATGGCGATACATTCAACTTGGAATCGTAAAGGAATGAAATGATTAATTAGTATTACATTTTTTTTAATTATTAACATTCCGGAAATTATTTTATTAAACATTGATGAGTCTATATTGTAATTTACTTTGTCTTATTGTACGGTACTTGGTATGATTCATTAGGTGTATAAATAAGTCCCTTTTTTTTAATAAAAAATTGACATTCTCAGTAACTTTAAAGTATATAAAATTGTTTGTTGAGTTACTACTAATATAAGTTCAAATTCTTGCTGCGTTTCGTACAGATCTTCATCCAATAATGCTTCCAAATTTGCACAATTATTTGCATTCTTTCTTGCTTCTTTTCTTTGTCCTTGTTCGTCGTACTTCAGTTTTTTAAACCATTTATTTTAACCGAAATCAAGGTCACGTTTTCGAGAGATGCTCAACCTTAGAATATGACCTTTTACGTCGCACAATATCAATCATTATTTAAATGATGGCGCCATCTTATGTCAAACGGCGTGGATTTATTTGCAGACCTAACATTATTATGTGATTATTTTTTTCATATTTATTGCTTTATTTTAAGTGCTGCGTATTTGGAATAGGTCAGGAATTTAGTAGAATTTTATTGTTCTGTATGCACGTAATTTTGTTTATTTTATTTGCAAGTAATGAGAAAATTGATGGAGTTTAGTATGCTGCAAATAACATTTATCTTGCGCTTGCCACTGAATCGTAATAATAGTAATGCTGTAAAAGAAACAAAGATAAGTCATTAAACTTTGTACGTTGTATCAATGTACGGTTCTTTTTTCTTTTTAATTTGTTCATGTCGAATACCATTTCGTTGGATTTGGCAATGAATGTATGAAAGCATTGAAACGACTACTATTTTTGTTTAAGAGCAATGAATTTGCAGAAAGAAGAACCTTTAGAATGGGTTATTCTTTTGTTCTTCAAGGACAATTAGAGGTCGTTGAGTTTTGCACAAGGAAATTACATATTAGGGATTTGATTTCATTTTAAATTAATAAATAATTTATATAAAATGAAAAAAAATAAATTATATATTCTTTATACAGGCTGCTTAAGTATGCAGGCGAGTAAAATATATATATGTAAATTAATATCGTGAAAAACTGTTAGTTCAAATAGCTAATAAATTCTGTCGGAAGCTGGTCTTCTAGAAAAGAATACAAGAGTAATGTAAATTCTGCATTGTTTTATCCTTCATTCTATTTTTATAGTATAAATTTTGACGTTAAATGTTATAAATACTTAGAAGTTAAACTTGTAAGATTGGGATGCTCGAATTTATAGTAAACTTTACCGTAATATTGTGCAATTAAAACATAAATAAATTGACTTATTTAGAATAAAGTTATTCGATATTTAATAAAAAATACACTTTGAATACAAAACCCATTAATAATTCAACGTGATGTTATAAAATCTTTATACGATATTTTAATACATTTATATTTCTACTCTAAAATAACAAATGTTATTCCAAGGTTTTAAGTAATTATATTTTTATGTAATTTCCATTCAATTTCCCAGTTTTTAAAGAAGAGCATAACGTAATATTCATTTGTTGCAAGACTATTTAATTAAATAATATTAATTGTTTTTAATAAAATGTTAACAGTGATTAAATTTTAACCAAGGTTATTAAACTTCGGTAAACTAATTTTGCACTACATTAATGTACTTATATGAAACCACTTTTGCATTAAATATATAGTATTATTATTTTATATAATACCATTTGAAATAAAACTTTATATATTAAAAAAAGAAATGTTATTTCCACTGATGTATAAACTTTTTAATAATGCGCGATCCCTTTATTTTATTCATAAACATCATATGTTTCAATTCGCCGAATGAATAACATCGGATTCAAAAAAAGAAAACGTTCAATTTGTCATACATTCCACTCGCCCCTTTTGATTGATTATATCTATGCATATTTATACGATTATATTCCAGTTCATTTATTTATTTATTCAAATCAATGAAAGCAACCCAAATAATGCTCAAACGCGTCAACTTTCTCCGAGCGTCAAACTGAAACGCTACGTCTCCGACGTCTGAATCCCAATGTCGTCGACCATAATATTTTCTTCTAAGACGCAAAAGTTGTATTAGAAAAAAGAAGACGAAAAAAAAAAAAAACAGATAGCCCGTTTGCAGAATCGTCGCCGGAGAAATGGACGCAACTGCGCGTTTAATTCGTCGCAGGATCTGCTCTACGCGGAATATTAGGTTTACGACCGCGAAGAGCTAACTGTACGGGAACGTTTATGTTGCAAATTGGCGTCGCGCGCGCGCGTGCACGGACGACCGTTTTGACAAACGGTACTCCTCTCGATCTGCACGTTTTCTACGCGCTCGTACGAGTGCGTTTCTAAGGCCAATCGCACCAAATGAATTCACTTCGAATAAGTCTTCGGGTTTGAATAATAAATAACCCCGCGATATACTATCGGACGTTCAAAATATTACCTATAATTTAATGCGCGCTCTATACTGTGCTAAATTAATTTATTCTATGATTAATAATATCACCTGTGATGGCGTGGTTTAGTTTCTAATTAAATTTAGAGATTTTTTTTTAGATTGAAATATTTGGGTTTTAGGTATATACTGAGGTAAATTTGTTGTATTAAAAAGTAGAACATTTTATTTAATACTGCAGTTATTGAAGTTTGTTAATGAATATATATTATTAGTTATTATATATTTATTTTTTATATTGCACGGTAACACATAGAGATTTATTTAATTGGAAATTAAATTTTATAGTTGCATACTGTTAAATTTATTCAGCTTCAACCTCATAAGTTTTACTTGAAAATATGTTAATATTTTATAGGTGATATAAAATTTCTTAAAATTCAAATCCGGTTACCATTTTAATCGTAAAATGTTGTCTAATTTTATTAGTAATGCCTTAAAAATTTTATCTTTCAAGGTTACGTTCTAAATTTTATAGTGAAATTTATAAAAATTTGTTTTAGTGCACAAAAATTTAATTGGAAAATAAATTTACTAAACTTCTTACTGCAATTTATGATTTATGGTGTAGAAATTATTAATTATTATATAATTGGAGAAAACAAAATAATTCTTTTAAATCTAATTGATACACTGAGAGAAATATACAAAGTTATCAGAACTAAATTTGTAGAGTTGTGACATATTTAGTTGTAATAACTGTAAATACAGTTGTAACAAATATAACTGCAGTCATCAGAACTATTTCCACCGCAAC
>JABFPN010000326.1:0-52211 GCA_022817305.1 Leptoteleia sp. ZL-2020 | reverse complement strand
TTTTTTTTTTTTTTTTTTTTTTTTTTTTTTTTTTAAGTGATGAATTTGATTTACATTGAACCGTCGATTGAAATTGAACCATTGATGGAAATTGAACGGAACGATTTGAAAAAGACGTCGATCAAAAATCCGTTGACTAAAATAAGAAACAAATCTAAATACGTGCGCGCGCACGAGTGGGGAGTATTTCTGTCGCGTCGACGATGTAAAAGGGACGAGGTAAAATCCACGAGATTGAAAGATGAAATTAATCAATACTTATCCGAATTATTGACTTAATGCCCCGGTCACGAGAGCGGCCCCACCGAAACCACCGCGTTACAATCTTCAATTTCATTTTCAGTTCCCCTTTAATAATTTTGCTTTGTTTTTTTCTGTCTCTCTTCTTCTCTCTTTTTTCTTTATACCGGCAGTTAATGTAAAGCGATAAAAATCTAAATAAACCAACTGCGCCATTACATATATCACTTTTATCGCTGTCCTTTGCGCCGACGAATTTGTTTTCAATTCCTCGCCGTTCGACGCTTTCGATTTCTTAATCAAGCCCGCCGTATTAATTGAAATTTCAAAAAACCCCCCGGTAATCGTTCCGCATCATTAAAATAACCGAAAGTTTTCGTTCAACTTTTTCTATTTGTTGTTTATTTTATGATTCTTAACCTATTTTGTTATTAATAAGACTTTTTCCATCTCTTGCTCGACCAATTTTTGTTATCTTTTACATTTCCTAACCTATTTTGTTATACATTAACAATACTTTTTCCATCTTTTGTTCAATCTTTTTGCTTCCTTTAAACTTCCTAACCTATTTCAATTGTTTATCGTGACAATATTGATTAGGTTATTACCATTTGTCGCAAGGCCGTTATAACGCTTTAATTTTCGACCTCATCCCCCTTTATTTGCCTCGGCTTTTCGGGCAACATTTTGAAACGCATTTATTTTGGGATTGCCTCATTTGTATTCGCCGGCGTCGAAGGGAATTGCATCGCTTCGTTTATAAACAAAATTGTTCCGATCGAAAAGTCGAAGTCTCGGCAATAATTACGGGATTAGTTTAATTAAACGGTCGTTTGTGGTGCAAAAAAATGATGCCTATAATTTGACGTTTTTAATTTATATATGTGACACGAAAACCGTGAGGAGATAAAAGATGGAAAGAGGAGGGAGAGAGAGAAAGAGGAAAAAAAAGAAACGCATGGGAGATCCTACTATGATTGTAAATGTGCGTTGGATCAATGATTTCTGTAGGATGATGTAAAAACGTCTTCTTTTCGTATAAATACGAGTCGACGGTATGGTATATAAGTGTTTGGGTGGGAAAAGAGCGGGAAAATGTGACTATTTAAATTTTGGTATATGAAATTATTTTTGTGTTTACAAAAAAATATGTTTTTAATTGTTTTATATTTTTCAGTTGGATAAACAAATTTTAATGGACCTTTTACGGATCATTTTCCTAAACATTTGTACATTTATGAGGTCAAAGGTGAAGTCTCAATTTGTGACCGGGTTTAAATTGGAAAAATTGCCGGCAAAATAAATACTTGTAATTATTTTGTAAAATGGTAGTTAGTTTAATGATTTAGTGATTTTCTGCGCCGGAAAGGCAAATGTGTGGAAGTCAAGTGTACATAAAAAAATAATTTAAACAATTTTAAATACGTATAACTTTTGAAGGACGTTGCACTTTTTCATTATTCATTGTTTTTTAAGATATTTACAAACATTTATTATTGCCGGCAATTTTGTCAATGTGTACTTGGTCAACATAGTGACATTTCAGCCGAAACAGAGCAGTTAATCAGCTATGGGAATAGTTAAAAAGCTGCTAGTCATTTGACGGAGTAATTTTTCCTTTGTAATCGTCAGAATGTGCTCATACAATTTGAATTCAACAAGATGAATTTTGATTGCGAGCGGTTACTCTTGTACTATTGATGTGCAGTAGCGGGGAACATTTTATAAGATTTCATAACAGACATTAAATTTACTATTATTCTAGGTGAATTAAGAGCATTGACGTTTTTATTATTTCTATATTTATATTCGTAGAGTAATTATTATTCATATTTCTATTATTATCAGTAATATTATTAGTATTAGTAATAATAATTATTAGTAAAAATAATATTATTAGTAATATTAATAGTGATATTACAATTAATATTAGATTACTATTTATAGCAAAGTCATCACTCTAATTAATATTCCCAAGTTTCCTATCAGAAACATAGTTAACGAGGATGGATTATTAGTAATTTCAAATTCCAATTTTTTCTTACTTTACGGTTTTCTGGCACAATTATAATTTGTAATACGACTCTCGAGCATGTATGATTTCAATTATATTAAAGAAAATATAATTTTAAGACTATTTCATAATGTAACAAGTATTTGATTATTTGTTATAAATGAAAATACTATTTAACATAAATTGTGTAAACATCCGTAACTCAAAAGTGTGCTCTCTTTATTTTAGGTGCTCCTAGAACCGCAAGGAAGAATAAGAATAAAAGTAGCTTTACAGAGGAATGGCGAAGGTACGTAGCAAATTTAACATGCTTCTACGTAAAATGATGCGGGGAATCAACTGTCAAATGCAATTACACAAATGTTTACGTAACAAAACTGAAACATGCAATACCCGGGTAAAAATTTATGTTTGCTATATATGCTATATATGCCCTATATATGTTAACATATTTAGGCCTTTTCGTAGCGAAAAATATATGTGATATATATGGTGCATATATGATATATATATGTCTATTTTTAAATGGGTACATTTGTTTTGTGCCTCTAGAGTCGGTATTCAAGAAATGTCCTTTTTCTTCTTACATAAATGCCTCATAGTATCCGCATTGCTAAATTGTTTGGAAAAAAATGTAATTCCGAGAATCGGCGTCTATTTATCAATTAACGCGTTAGAGACCAATTTACTTGTCTTTTTATTGACCTTCATCGGAATCTACAATTATGCAATAAAAAGTGCAATTTCTGTCAAGAAATATGTTACGATATAATGCGGAAGAAAGAAGTTACTATGATGACACGCGATAACAATTTTTACAATTTTTTACTTGGAAACCGGCAACGAATAAATTGCTCGATAAATTTGAATTTTCGAAATGGCTAAACGAGTAAGAACATTTTTTACCTAATTAATTAAATAGATAATTCAATTTATGCCGCGCGATAAGAAATAGAATGTTATGAAATGCAAATATTATATTAAAGATAATGACGCTGTGTAGATACATGAAAGATAAAAAAAATAACAAAGCACTATTACCAGACATATATCTTCAAATAAAAAAAAAAATAAAAAAAAAAATTATCGGGCAACTTTCTTCTACACACTTATCTAATGATATGTAAACAAATTCAAACAATTACAAGATTTAAATAGTTAGACCATCAAATTATCAGAAAGCTAACAGGATAACATAATTTTAGTTACTTACAAGGTTTACATTTCTCATTTAGTATGTTTCAGTTTGAAAATGTATCTTATTTTGTAATAACATTTGACGTACGTTGCGTTTTCCTCAAATTAATTCTTATTTTTAATATATTATACATATATGTATCATTAAAGTGGTTATGTTCATCACTGAATCGGTCATTCGGTGACATTTCACTTTAACCCAACAATAACGAAACTAACTAGCTGGGGATCCATATTAAAAAATAGAAAAATAGTGATAATATAATTAAAAACAAGTGAAAAATTGAAAAATTTACCCGTCTTGGAATTAAATGATAGTACGGACATAATCTAAGTGTGATTAGAACATTCTAGAAGGACTATATTGTCCAATTTGAAATATGTCATATAGTTCATTAAATAAATTGAAAGTGCCCGAATCCCAACCAACCAACCTAACAAAAGCTATAAAAGAGGATGTTTTTGAAATTCCAGGTTCGCAGTCGAGTTGCACGGGAGATGGGGAAGCCAGCAGCGTGGGTGACAAGGAATCAAAACGGGTATTCAAAGAGCGTCAGGGCATTCGTCGCCGTCGTGGAGCTATTAAGCGCAGAATCCACCAAGTCCAGGGGCACAAATTTATGGCCACGTTCCTCAGGCAGCCCACCTTTTGTTCGTTCTGCCGCGATTTCATATGGTATGCGACACTCACGCCTATCAGTTTCAAGATTGGATACCTCTATCAGTCCCGCTGCACTCGAGTACCAAAAATTCATCCATCACGTCGCACCCGTCCAAATGACATAATAGACAACAAGACGCCTCTGTCCTTCCGATCTCCTTCTGATTAACCAAGAGCATGCTTGACCAACTAGATAGCTGGATCATAGTACGATAAGCGGTTGCATGAACACAACAGATTTACCATTATCGCCATCAAAACCATGCTTCGTGGATACATGCGTTAGCAACGACCAGTCAAATATTAATAACGAACAGAATGGAAGATAAAGAAAGTACCCTATTAACAGACAAAGATGATCGCAATGTCCGTCCCAAGACTGATCCCTGGGATATCGCCAGAACGTGCGATGTACTGGTAATGTTCCAGGGACATCCCCTACCAGCGGACATTTGCGATATCTTTGCTAGTCTTATTGATATCTCAGATATCCTCGGGATAACTTCAGGATATCCCTTGCTATTAGGGTAGCTTTAATAAGAGTCGAGTCAATGTTACCATCCGCCTAACCATGTCGAATAAGTGATTTAAATTTAACGGAACGAGCAAAGGTGTACTTGAATAGCGCAAAAATTGAAGAGTCCAAAGCGAAAATTGATTTCCCTCCACCCCCTCCCCCCTTAGTAGGCTCCAGCCCGACAGCCAACAATTCCAAGAAATTAATTCATCCTTAATCTAAGTGTGATCGAAATTTATATTTCGGCAGAGGGCTTACTTATGTGTTTTACTGCGGTAGTTTATTCGGAGACGATGTGATGTGTTTTGTCTGTTGTATTTCAGGGGCTTGGGCAAGCAAGGCTATCAGTGTCAAGGTGAGGAAGACACAAGTCACATTATTAACTCAGTATGTTTACGTTTTATTCCGCTTGCTGGAGAAGTACTTTACCGTTCGTGTTCCAAGTGTAACCACCTCTGTGTTTTTCGTTTTGTTTATCACGCACACTTAGGCGCGCCAGGCCGCGCGCCGCGCATTATTTATTACATGCCTACCAAAACGAGTCCGTCTCACCGTGCCAGCCTCTCTTTCTCTCTCTTTCTCTCCGGATTGTCTCCAGTTCTTTCATCCCACTCTGGCGCGTCCGCAAGGGCCGTCCGAATTCCGTGGACGCGCGCGACCCGCCTCCTTTTTTTGGTGTCTTTTGTGTTTCTTCTTTTTTTTTGTTTTGCTTTTTCAGCGGCCCCTAATCGTCGTCGCCTGGTGTTATCTGTCGGTACCCCTTGTTGACCACCTAGTGGACGATGGTTAAACCTTTCATTGGCGACTGATTTTTCCCGTCTTAGATTTTGTTTTGCATGTCGCGTACTTTTGGTTGGTCCTTTTGATTGTCTGGGCGCCTTGCACACTTTAGCCAATTTCACGGGACGCAAAACCCGCGCGATTAACACGTCTAACCAGTTTCCTGGATTGATTTCCGGTCAGACTTTGTTCCATTAGACTTCTGGTAGGACGATACGTAAAGTCGTGGGGACTGAAGAGCGAGGCGTTTTTAATATGAGAAATGTAATCAAACGGTGTTTGCTAAACATTTGGATGGTTATTCCTTCCAAAAAAGATATTGTACTGTTTACATTTGGAAGGTCATTTGGGTTTAAATACGAAACAGAAACAAGTTTTGTTTATGCTTTGTGATTTAACAACGTTTCGTACTTCAGTCCCAATTGTAAAGTCAAGGATTTGATTATTGAAATTGGTCTTGATGTTTCTTTTTCAATAATTAGCATTGTAAACTGTTAAAATTTCCTGCTAATAGACTTTCCAACATTTATCGAATGACTTTATACTACTGTTAAATTGATTGAGAGTAGTATAGTAAGCATTGGTTTTGGAAAACTTTGTTGATGAAGTAAAGTGTAATTTTATTTTGATCCAGTTAATAAATATTTCGTTTAATATATCTTCTGATATTTGAAACATACATATCTAACATCATCAAGGCCAATTTCTTAATTAAACCCGTGCATTTTTTGATGCATACATTGAAGTCAAAATTACACGTTTCGGATAACAACAATGACATAAGATTGTTTTGTTTATCATTGGTACCGTCTGATTAATCATTTATTAAAATGACAAGCAAGTGTTTTATGTCAATGTTGTGGATTGATTATAGCATTATTGTTTCTGTTATGAGTCCATTTTCCTACCAGACAGGATTTTTCCCTAATTGATACTTATACACTGAGAAAAATTCATGAGCTACTTTCAATTCCATGGTGAGCTTACGTATAATTGTTAAAGTGAAACGAATTGTGCTAAAAACAAGTGAAAATAATCGTTAAAATCAACTTCATCAAGTACTTGTTATAGTTTTTCTTCAACAATCCCCAATCAGTTCTGAAATCAAGACTCTCGGAGTTGATTCAATTATATATCAGTTGTTATAAGTTCTTCGTGGAGTTGACTGAACTCCACCAATATGACTTGACTGAAGAAATATCATACATTTGTTTAAAACTCAGCATGGAGTTGTGCGTATTTAAGTTCACGATGGAGTTGACAGTAGCGAATATCGTTTGATTCAAACCTCTTTTTTTTTCAGTGTAGTCTTCTATGTTTTCAATCTTTTGGTTTTTTTTTGCTTCTTAACAGTCGTCAGTCTAACAAAATATATTGGCAACGCTAATTGGCATGTGTGAGCTTTGTCGTAATTGATAATTGTTGCGTTGACATTTTTTCTCCGGGAATGTGTCATGGATTTGATTTTGTTTCAGTTTGTACGTACGTTGTCCACAAAAGGTGCCACTCGCTTGTAGTTACGATGTGTCCCAAAATGTGTGTGGAGGTAGGTGATCCCATTCTCAATGACCTTTGACTGACACTCACAAAACTGTCTATTTAAGAATAATAGAATCTTCTTACGTTTAATAGATTTTCTATTTAATAGTTTCAAACATTCTTAATGTAAGAATATTTCTATTTATGATATATAGATTCTATTTAATTTAAACAGAAATTTAACTGCAGTTTTTTCAGTGGAGAAGTCAAATGCTCTTTTTTGCACATTAAACTAATCAATCAAGTAAATATTAATTCTACTAAATCTATGCGTTTACAGGATAATTGATCGAGTTGGCCAACGAGTGACGTTTCACTTTAAAGACAGTATTTTTTTTTTATTTTTGATCCGAAATAAAGTCAAAGCAGTGATATTACACTCAGAACAATGTGTATTTAATAATAATAGAATCTTCTTATATATAATAGTTAAGAATTCTTAATGTAAGAATAATTCTATTTCTGATAAATAAATTTATATTTAATGTAAACAGACGTCCAAACGTTTGAAATTGAAGGGAAAATGAGCGACACTTAGTCGAGTGCATTGAAATTAACACGCTTGATATTATAATTAGTATGTTCTATATTTATAACAGGAGCTATTAAACTCGACGCAGAAAAAAAAAGTATAGACATTATTAATATAATTATGATAAGCTATTATTATAAGTGTTATAAATATATTGGAATCATTTCTTCCAATAAACTATTTATGCTCCATAATATTTATAGTTTTTGATTTGTATCGTGTACTTTCGCTATCATTTGACTTGATTGATTAATTTAAGGCAACTTTTATCGTGATATGTAAAACCGAAAAAATGTGTTTGCTAATGTTTACAGCAAACCCCTATCAAGCCAGATAGATCGGACATACGATTTGGTATAGACATACCCCACAAATTTGAGATGCACACTTTCAAAAAACTGACGTTCTGCGAACACTGCGGTTCCTTGCTATACGGCATTGTGAGGCAGGGCCTTTTATGTCAAAGTAAGTGTTCTCTTTTATACATTTTATATTCGTATGTGAAAAAAATAAGTAGCAACAATACCGTAACTGAGGAAATTGTTTCCATATTTTTTGTCGATTCATTTGGTTGGCAATTTTCTGAATTCAGTGAACTTATCTATCATAATTATTGTCAGTTTGTTGCATTGAAAGTAAATCATTAATATTTATATATAATAATCAGTAATATACTATTTCATCATCCGGCAGAGTAAAAGACCATTTTTCCCCCTAGGGAGTTTCTGAAAAATGGCGTTTCAAATTGTTAAAACATAAACGGAGCATATATTTTTCACTTTTAAATAGGGTTGTTATATGTAATCCACATGTATGTTGATTTGGGACTATTGCCCATTCAGAGGGAATAAACGGGAAACAATCTTTCTCAGGGCGGTGTCGACCGACCTTTTTACTTTTGAACTATTAATAATAATTATAATAATAATAATAACTGGGAATTAACATTGTCAACAGAGTGCAACATGGCAGTACACCGCAGGTGCCAGGCGAACGTAGCGAACAACTGCGGCACGGACGTGAAGAGCCTGGGGGAGATGATGATGAAGATCGGCATCAAGCCCGAGCTGCGGTACCCGCGCTACGGCTACAAGGTGAACGAGCCGCCGAACAGCGCGACGAGCGTGCCGGCGGACAGCCAAGCGCAGCAACATTCGCACCTGGCCGGCGTCAAGAGCGGCGACGTCAACCGCGACCTTAGGAAGGTAAAGCTCGAGGATTTTAACTTCATCAAGATGCTCGGCAAGGGCAGCTTTGGTAAGGTCATGCTCGCGGAGCTCAGGGCCCGGCCGGACGAGGTTTACGCGATAAAGGTCCTGAAGAAGTCCACGATCGTCGCGGACGACGACGTCGACTGCACCCTGACGGAGAAAAGTATCCTTGCGCTCGCGGCGAATCATCCGTTCTTGACGGCCGTCCACAGTTGTTTTCAGACGGCCGAGCGATTGTTTTTCGTCATGGAGTACGTCAATGGAGGTGCGCCGTACAACATTTCATCACACACAGTTCACAACACTTTTTGTCACCTCGAGGAAATCGAGCGGGGCCCCTGTTACAAGTTCAAGGGCGGTGGGACCTCGGGGTCTGCAGACTTACGTGAATTCTTGTCTAATTTATAAGAACCCTTGTGGAAAAGAATGCTGGAGAATGCTGAAAAATGTTGAAAGACGCCTGGAAAACTGCTAAAATTGGGACTTTTCAGCAATTTTCGGCAAATTATTTCCACCGGGGAAGCGCGCATCTAGCGCCACCAAACGCGATTAAATGTATCGATCTAATTATGATCGATCTAATTGTAACTCGATTTTGACGTATAACTTTTTAATTGAAAAAACTGGAACTTTTAACACGGGCACATCTTGGTAGTATTTTTGTGTTCAGTAATTGATCTTCTTTATATTTTCGATTTAACATTTTTTTCCTCAGTCGTTTTTCAAGTTTATATGTTCTTCTCATTTTTCATATCATTTTTCCCCCCCCTTTTTTTTTTTTTTTTTTTTTTTTTTTTTTTTTTTTTTTTGTTAGAAATCTGCATTTTGTAAAAGTGAACTGTCCCTTGTTGTTTGTTTCAGAATTTGAGGTTTAATTTTATTATTGTTTTATTAAATAAGTGTCATTATTTATTTTGTGTATAAAGATATCAAGAAAGGAAAGTCACTTTCCTTTAGTAGGAAAGTGACTAAATTTTAAAGAATTTTAATTTTATTGCTACAATATTAATAGTGTAGTAAAAAAATTCATGTGATCTAATAATGAGTTCAATCATTTTGTCTGTTGCCAAAAACAAAACGGTCATTAACTAAACAAATAATTTTATGTAATAATTTGAATTAAAAATGACACCTATGAATATAAGTTAGCAATAAATTTAAAATTATCCGTGTCCAATTATTATTATTACTTCAATTATTGCGATATAATTTGGTCATTAAAAGTCAATTACACGAAAAAGTGCTTTTATTGGCACTTTTTTTCTTCACAACAAAACATTTTTCTCTCATTAACATTTTCTAATCAAAGCTCACCTTTGAATATTGTGTTCATTATTAATAATTGTTAACTGTAAACTATCTGGTATTCTATATTTTTATTATTCTAAAACTAAAGTAATCAATATTTCAAGATTCCTTTTCTTCTTCTTCAAAAAAAAAGAAGTAAAAAAAGTTGAAATGGAAAGAAGGAAGAGATACTAATATCTTTAATTTAATTAATTAGTTATATGTTAATCTTTGAACAAAAACCAATAAGCAGTTTATTACAAAATGTGCAATCAAGGAATATATAATAAAAAAATAACACTTGTTATTCCCATAACATCGTGTGCCAATTGAAATACTTGTTTTAACTTCATATTTCTTCAAATCCGCATTTATACAAAAAATAATCTGAAATTAATTGAATCTTTCTTGAAGTAAATAATTACATTTTATAATTTATAATATTCCAATATTTACAATTATTTTTGATATTAACTTGCTATACAAAATTATATTTTTAATAGTCACGTATTGTACTCAAATAATGATTACTTTTAAAATTCAAAATAAACAATACAATATTAAGTTTAGTTAGAGAATAATTGAGCTATTCACATTTAAATATATACGACCAAAAATACAGACGACTTAAAATAGCTGTAAAAGAATGGAGAAAAGTTTACGTAACAAATTTTTGTTCGATCAATACTTTTCGATTTATTGGGCGTAAAATGTCCAATTTTAAGAATCGTTTATCCTTAACTCCATAAGGATTAAAGCAATTATATAGAAATGTATGATAATTATGGTTTCTTTTTCATTGTTAGTATGTCAATTTATATAAATTTACATTATTGATCTAAATTATATTAATTTTCAGTTTGAACAAAAAAATTAAATAGAATAAATTGATATAAAACCATCTTTTTGGTTATTACGTCTTATTAATGTAACATTTTAATACACAAGCAAAATACAATTTTCGCGTCGCAATAATCGAGATTACTTGTTTCTCTTAAGAAAATTTTACAAGTATCTGCCAACTTAAATTTCTCAATTTCTTGCCAACTTTCATTCTCGTTCAATGTTTAAAAATAAAATACACGATGTACAGTAACATTATCAATATAAATATTATAATTTCTTCTTAAAGAAATAAATCAATTTATCATATTGTAAAACATTACATTTCAGGGAGCAGGCAAAATATTTCTCTTACCTTTATTGCTCGTTAAATTTATCACTCTTTGTCATGTTTCCAATGTTTTAATGCAAGATTAAAAGGCTAGTGATGGCCAGTACTGGCAAATTGGTATCTCGATACAAAGCCAGTACAAACACTGGGCCAGTATTATTTAACCAATGGTACAGTAACTCAAAGTTGTTTTGAGTTCAAAGTACTGGCACGGGTCTGGCTTAACTTTGGCATTGATATTATGCCCGACGTGTCTTACATCTCGTTATGTTCCGTTCTTACATATATGTTTACTTTTATATATTATTTTTGTAAATGCTTGCCAGAGACTGGCTGATAGTACTATACCAAAGTCGGGCCAGTACAAAGCCACTCTGGCAATTTTCAATTAAAACACCAACGTTACTCTACAAAACTTTAATTTCACCACAGTTTTTAGCGACAGCTTCATCCCCCATCGTTATTTTATCTTTTACATTCACCTAGTTGCTTAACACAAGGTAACTCAAGTACAACCACGACTAATCTCCAACTTCTTATTTCTCAGGTGATCTAATGTTCCAAATTCAAAAGGCGCGGAAATTCGAGGAGCCGCGCGCGCAGTTCTACGCGGCCGAGGTGACCCTGGCGTTGCAATTTCTCCACAAGCACGGCATCATCTACCGGGACCTCAAGTTGGACAACATCCTGCTGGACCAGGACGGTCATTGCAAACTCGCGGACTTTGGCATGTGCAAGGAGGGCATCACCGACGGCGTGACCACCACGACGTTCTGCGGCACGCCCGACTACATCGCCCCCGAGATCCTGCAGGAGATTCCCTACGGCGTGAGCGTCGACTGGTGGGCGCTCGGCGTACTAATGTACGAGATGATGGCCGGCCAACCGCCGTTCGAGGCCGAGAACGAGGACGACCTCTTCCAGTCCATCCTCCACGACGACGTCCTCTATCCGGTGTGGCTCAGCCGACCGGCGGTGTCGATCCTCAAGGGTTTCATGACGAAGAACGCGGCGAAGAGACTCGGCTGCGTGGGCGGAATCACTGGCGAGGATGCTATCCGGGAGCACGCCTTCTTCGAGGACATCAATTGGCAGGCGCTCGAGGAGCGCCGATTGACACCGCCGTTCAAACCTAAAATCGTAAGTGCCCTCCAGTTGGACACACAATTAAGGTGAAATCGTGGCGCTATGGTCACACGGAGTCGGGGGTGTTTTAATTTATTTTTATTAAATGAATTGATATTAGAAATGTTGAGATGATAAACGATTGATTTAACACTGGATTTAGTGTATTACTTAATGATGGGAAAAAGTGAGATTTCATTATGATTTTAGTAATTAATTGATACAGTGATAGAATAGTTATTCAAATTTAACGATAAATCCCAAAGAAGATATTTTGCGAACATATAGCTTTATTTTCTTCTTAAGTTACATTTGGAAGTCGAATAATTTTATTTGACTTTCCACGTAGATTCTTCCATTAACTTTCTACTAAAAGTTGCTAATTATGTTTGAGTATTTTTATAATTATCTAAAAATGATGTGTATTTAATTTTTAGGTTTCCAATGAATTTTTGATAAATTATCGTTATTTATAATTAATATTAATTTGTATTACAATGGTATTTGATTTTATACTTTAATTTTTTTTTGATTCATGTATTATTTTTATTGTTTTATTGTTTTCATTGTTTTTTAATTTTATAAGATTAATAATGTTTCACTTCTACAATTTTAGTTGTGAGAAAATATGTATATATGAACAAGAAGTGTGTGGTATCTAATAGTTACTTTTTTTTATTAAATTAAATTTTCTTTTGTTAATTGAAAGACTGATGAGGTGTGAAAATTAAATAGCTCATTCTATTGTAAATCTGTTCTTTAAAGTGGAAAAATGTTTATCATGATGTATATAATTTCAATACATTGTATACTCTGATATGCTTTAATTGTTTTCGTGTTGTATATTTTGAAAAGACTGCTTAATTGTAACTAATATTCTATTTAAAATTACTTAAGTGAAAAATTCTTTTTAATTTCATTACGATTACTGAGAGATATATTCTAATGTTTTATGCTTTAAAATTTAAAAGTCGTAAAAAGTAACAGAAAATGTTCAGATCGATATAAAGAAGGACAATAATTTAGCGTAATTTACCAGTGTTTTTTTGACACATGTGTGATTGTATTATATTCTAATATAAATAAATTAAGAATAAATACAGTTGAACTTGAATTTGCATTTTTATTTTATTGTTACAGATATAATGCAATATAACACAGTCATTATCATATTAATAATTATTTTTTTATAAATAAACTACTTGAATAATAATTGCTAAATTGAAGAAGATAGAAAGAACTAACAAAACGTTAACAAGCACACAAAAGAGGATAACTACATAATGAGATATGCAGCTATTAGAATATTTCCACAAAATAATTTTTTAATATTTTTAGATTAATGTTCAATTTTAATTTCAAAAGCAACATATACATTATATATATACATAGAAATAATTAATACATTATTTCATCGACATACTAAGTAATTTAATTCATTAACTAAAATATTCGCAAAGTACCAGTGGCAACTTTATGAAAAATATCATTATCATTATTATATAAATAGATTATGATTTTAATTGCAAATTTTAGTTCACTGTTGTTAACCGTAATTTTAATTACAAAAATCTAATTATTACCATACATTAAGCAATTCTGAAATATTACTGTTTTGAACTTTGTTTCAGATATACATCAATCTTTGAATAAATATTATTGTTTTCAATTTTTCAGTACCATTGATTTTTATCGTTGAAAAACCGACATATATCTTATACAACGTTAAAAACAATAATATTTTTCTCAATGTATAGTAATTAATCCTTAATTCATTAATTACGATCCATAACTGTTACATAAAGAATCATAATTAATTTGTCCAATTCCCAGCTCTGCTTCTCAACTACTTCCTTCCAAACCAATCTTTCATTTTAATGCAAAAAAAAAAAAATATTCATCCATCATAATGCAAATAATTGTTCTTTCAACAGAGAAACATAAAGGAAGCGATTAACTTCGACCCAGAGTTTACCCGGGAGCCGCCAGTTCTGACGCCGGAGGATCCCAACAGCGACATCGATATCAACCAGGAGGACTTCAGCGGTTTTTCGTTCATCAACCCGGATTTCAATCCGAGCAGATTCTTCGACGACTCACGGCGCGATTAAAGGCGGTAAACGCACCGTGAACCCGAGAACTGGAGCAAAATTAAAAGCGATAGGGAAGATCCACGGTGCGACCGTGGCGCCCCCACCTCCCCTCGCCATCGGGGTGATTATTTCCCCGCCGGACAAAGTGACTGCGACCGAGCATCCCATCAATATCGGCTCGCCTTTTCATCAATTCCGAAATGACGGCGCTGTCACCGCGACCTATTATTAGACGAAACGTGACGTCGATTTGTCACGAAAAAAAGAACGGACCGCTCTCGTACCGAAGGAGCGGCAAATTAACGAGCGAAAGTTTTACGATATGACCGCGCAGACACATACGCACACAGATGTACCCACGAACACGCAATACGTTTAAAAAACACACACAAATATGCGTTTCCGTTTGCGAAAAGGGGGAGGGAGGGGGACGGGTTCGAGAGAAGGTTCCATGTTTTGCCGCTTGAGGCGGATTGGGACAATAGCGCGCCCAAATTGTTTGATCCGGACTTTATTGTTTCTTTTTATCCTTTCGTTATCATTTTTTTTTTTTATTTAATTTCAAACGTTTCGGGCGTAATCGCAAACGCAAACGTTGAATGAACATGACACGCGTGTACATAAAGCACGACTTTACTCTAAACTTATGCCTAAATAATCGACGCGAAGAAAAAAATGTGAATTGGAGGTTTGATTTGGATTACGAAATGAACATTGCAGCACACAATTGAGCGCCATTTATTGAAAGACACGCGAGGGATTACTCGTCGTCCAAAGTGAGATATATAATTAAAATATATAGTATACAGTTAATGGGATATAATAGTAGATAAATAATTGTATGCACACGTACACGCAAAAGTAACGGTCCGTCGGAGCGTGAAAGAACGCTGCTCCGTGTCTCTTTTCGCTGAGAAGAAAAATAATAACAATTGAGTAAATTAATCGAGATTAATGTCTTGATTGCTTTATGAGATATCAAATGACTCATGGATAGACGTCGTATTATGTCTTATAATAAGATATTGAGTATCGCGATGAAAATTATCTTATTTCTAAGACGTATTTCAATGATTTCAAAGCGGGTTTTCTTGTTTTTGCAAGTTTATCGCGGTGTTTTGTAGTAGCGCAGTTTATAGTAAATGAACGCGTGGCTTTTATTCTCCTTTTATTTTTTTTTTATCGCCATCCAGTTGATGCGCGTAGTATTCAGCATAAATTGAAGTATGTTACGCTGCACACAGAGGGGGTTACGTGAAAAATATATATATATATATATATATAGATAAATATATATATATTTTTCGCGATGATTTTTGAGTTCAAAGGCTAATATTGAACATTAGTTGAGCGATAGGGACGAGGTGGGTGCGTACTTTTTAAGTATATCGCGAACTTAAAGCGAACGTTTGCATAGCGAACGTTGCTTTAGGACGGGTTCAAAAGGAAATTGGGGTGCGGAGAGGTGCGAAATAACCGAATCGTTGTACAAACGAAAAGAATTACCGAGCTTCGTGCCGAGCAAGCGTTTACTTGAAATCACGTATTTTAATGCAATCTTTATATTATATTATTAAACACGAAGAAAACATGCAAATACATATATATATGTATATATAGTGGAGATGGTATTTTTGAGGTCGGGCTAATTGCAAATCGGGCTTTTTTTTCGCAAAGCTTTTTCGCAAAGCAGGCGTCAATGGTAGTTTTGAGGTCGGACTCCCAAAATCGGACCCCAAAATTGTACGTTTAGTTAGATTTTTAAAGTAGATGACGCCGCGCTGCAAAAATTGTCTAATTTTAAAAATATTTGAATTAAATTAAGTTCGGGGACGTACTCTGGGCTGCCAAAAATGCGGACCCATCCCCAAAAATACCACTTGCAGCGATTATATATATACATGCATATATACACGTATATAAATTATATATAAACCGCGGTAGAAGAACATTAAAAAAGAAAAAAAAAAGATATAAACTAAATGTATCTCAGTGTCGTGGTTGTTGTCGTGTTATCATTAAAGTAATTAAATTTTAGAGATTAATTAAGTAACTAATCGTCGCGATCGGTCGCTTTTTTAATTGCTGTAACCGAAGTACAAAATCACGCCGTTGCGAACAAACGTGCGGTCGGTGGCAGAGAAGGTTGTTCGAGCGCAAAGACTCGATCTAAAATAAAGTTAAAGCTATCGAAAGTGTACTGGATGCATCCTCGATTCCGGTGACCGTCCTTTGATTTCACCTCGTTACTTTATTTTGCTCTCCTTTTTATGTGCGGCCTTTTCGACTGGACGTATCTTTGTCCAACTTTAACGTCCGCCACCGGTCTTTGTAAACGTGGCTTTTATTGATTGTTCGGTCAAGCGACGATTAAGTCTTGTGATATATCCGTATATTAAGGATGCAAGTAGGGAATTAAGTAAATTAGCGATATCAGTAGTTTTGTAAAGTGTTCTTAAATAAGTTTTAGATAATAGCGTAATAACTTCTAACGAAAGACGAAAAAACATAATACCATTTTGAATGGAATATAAAAACGACTTGCAGTACGCTTTGACTTTGATTATAATTAATCGTTTATCATTGAAGTTATAAACCGATGATTAATCATTTATTCTATTTCAAATAAGTTATTATTTAAAAAAAACAAACAAACTACTGATATTTTAATTTACTTTCCGTTTGGATTTCCTTCGTTTTCTCTTTGTCGTTTTCTCTGTAAATTCAATTCTTTTAATTTCGTACTTTCGTCCGAATTGTAATCAAGATTGCACGATGAATTGATTCGACAGAGTAGAAGCGTAAAACGGAAAAGGAAGGAAAAGGAATAATAATAAAAAAAAGGATTTGGGTAAATATTGGTCACCGGACTGCGAGTGGCATGACCGGTCCACTTCGAAGGACTCGGAAACTAGCCCCACCGAAGCACCAAGCTCCAGCGTGTGACAAAACTCAAAGCAAATCTAGTCAAAATGAAATTACCGAAAGCCCGAACGGAGGCCATGAGAACACTCGCGGGATGCAAACAAAAGGCAGGTCTGTGAGCTCGGTCCAAATATACGCCGCCGATCGATCGCTAAATTCCAAGAGAAATGGTTAGTCCGGCCTACGTTTAGCTGACAAAAGATAGTTCGTAATTTTGAAGGATTACCGACAAGTAATCTCATTTAACAAAGTAAATAACAAAGCAAATATAAATGAATATAAAGTATATATATATATAATATATATATACATACACTGATATTTATATATCATATATATAAGAAAGGAAAAAAAGAATGTTGTATGAAATTATTATAACTAAAACAAGAAAAAAAATACAAAAAAAAAAAAAAAACAGGAATCAAGTTGTTAGACTTATCGTTAAGGCGGGCGAAATAACTCGCGTTTGCGTCCTCTGATTGACAAAAGGTGTTCGCGCAAGTACGTAACGTTTTGTCAATTGACATTGCCGTCCTGAATACATCGACGTAAAACAAAATTTCGTCAACCGAATTCTATTTATTATGTTTTTATCATTATTACCATTATTACCGTTATTATTATATCATCGTCGTCATTATCATTTTAAAAGGCAAGACTATTTTTGTTCTTCCCCCTTCGGCGTTTTTACCTTTTTTAAATCCACACTCGCCTTTTTTTTTCATCGCGCATGACGTCACTAATGTGTATCCCCGTAAATATGTAGCCAAACGGAAACTCAAAGGTCCTTAACGCAGTCGTCTTGAATGACGCGCTTTTCAGCTTGGAAGCGATCGATAATCGGGTTCACGAGGGACGCGAATCGCGAGTTAGCCGGCTCGTCCGTTGGCCCATTGATCGACGACGATCGATTCGCAAAAAAATAATCCTAGTTTTATTGACCGTTAATCATAGTTTTACAAGATTAAGCCTTGTTCCGATCGATGTGATTTTTGTATCGCTAATCAAACTTCTACTGTATTGTAATTAAAATGAGACAAGGGAAGTGAGAGAGCGCACGAGAAAAGAGGATATATAGAAATTAATTAATGAATTAATTGACGTAACCGATCGATTAATGCGAAGAGCAGAGTTGTTTATGTGAAGTGTTATTGTATACCGCGACGGTACAAAGTGTAGAGTGGAAATGTCGCTGCTAAATACGTGCTTGTGTTTAGATTTTAGAAAAATTAACTTATTAACTTGTTGACAGGGAGTGGAGGGGGTAGTGCGCACGCGAAATACGCATTCTAGGAGGTGCACTGGAGTGGAATTACGTTTCCAGATCAAATCTAAGTAAGATCAAAGTCAGATCAAAGTCGGACAAAAGTCGGAGCTTAATCAAATTAAAATCTGTGACTTTAAGCAGGCTGTCGTTAAATTTTAATTAGATTTTGCTGTGACTTTTATCCAACTTTGATCTGACTTCGATTTGATCCAGAAACGCAATTCCACTCCTGCTAATTGTCGCTAAATCAAGGCAAGCGAAAGGGAGGTCGATGGGGTGGCGCCGATAACGAGGAGGACGCGTTCATTTGTCAATCGCATTCCCGCGAGACCGTGGCGGAAAGTGCCGACTCGCCCGAAAAGCTTTAGTCCGCAATTGTGATATAATTTAAGGATTTTTTGTTTTAGCAGAATTTTGACATTACTTAAAAGCACCTTTTCGGGGGGGAGCACTTCCATCCGCGTTCACGTTGGCGAACGTATCATTTCGTGCGGATTGACTTCTAACGATCAGTCCCGGACAGCCGATTAATCCAAGCTAATACAAATTAAACGTAAATTAACCGTTAAGAAGTTTCTTACAACCAATGAACGTCCTCTGTCGTTTATACCTACGTTTAGAGTTCGAGTAGGAGGATAAGGTGGAGCGTGGTTAGTAAATTTTCTCATAAAGCACAAACGAGACGAACAAGTTTGAAATAGGCGGGCTTTTCAATGAGCGAAAGTTTGAAAAAGACGAGAATAATTAAAGGAGATACGAGTGATTGTTCGTCGCCGAGGTGTCATTTGTTTCTTATTTCAGCATGTAGAACCGAATTGCCGCATGGAATTATCGCACGCTGCGCACAACCGCAAAAAACCCGAGCTGAATTTTTGTTTGCCAACTTGAAACCAGCCGTCCTTGCACGCGATTATTGTTCAGTGATAATCGGTACGCCCGATCTTAGAGCGTTGTACTTTGGGCACGTACAAAGATCAAACATTATTTTGTTACGACCCTGCGACCTCGCTTATTGTACCAGCAGCTAAGTTCACGTTAAACTGTTCGCCAGAGGGCGTTGCTATAGATTTAAACTAACGTGAATGATAACGCGCGATTCATATCAATGTAATTGTTCAGTGAAGTCCCCTGTGACTTATTTTTTTTTCTCTAGATATTTATATTGTATTACAGTTACCGGTGACTCTACTGCAAATCGTCACAAATCCTTCGGGATTGCATAGTATTTTCGTAACCGTTTAGTTAACGTTTAATTTTATAATGCAATATATATTATTTTTACAATGTCGATTAACGTAATTTTAATCTGCATGTACAAGTGGCAGACTGTATGAAATTTATTGCGAGATCTTTTTTTTAATTGCAATCAACGCTTTTTTTTATAATCAACGTGTATGTACACTATAATTGTATGTAGAAGGTTGTTGAGCGCAAGAAAATACCACGGGTGGCGCTGCGTGCGCGTCGTCATTCGTCGAATGAATGAATTGTTGGAAGGGCTTCCAATTTTGTACTAATTAATATTCAAAATAATCATCGACATTTTTATTTATTTCATTGATTCGAGTCAGCTTCACTTATACTTTCGACATTTATGATTATAAAATTTGAATTTTGGAAAGGAATCGCTTAACAAAATTGTGATGTTTGTTCACAAATTTATTTTTCTTTAACTTTTGCAAACAAATAGACATATCAAATTATCTTAAGCCACGTATTTTAAATAAGATTTTACTGGATCTATAAATATTTCTGATTGATTTTGATTCATAATCCATGATTAATAGATGGTCATTTTAGTGATTATCATTTTAAATCATCTTTTATATTCACTTAAATTCATCATTCGGCTACATGATTGTAGATCACCATTAAAACTTTCCGTACTAGGATTTTGTTGAGTTGCTAGGGCTTCCAATTTTCCAAAAGCAAATAGGTATGAGGATTTCACATACGATTTTGTAATGCGTAACGCCTCTCCTTAGTTGAATACGATATTTATCGCGAAAAGTACCAAGAAAGTACTGTTCTTCCTCATTATTTAGCGGGAAGAAGCGTGACTAATTTCATAACAAGAGAATAAAATTTTGTTTTCCCACTATAAGAAGAAAAACAGTACTTTCCGTGCCCGTGTGAAGTAAAGTAACAATCGAACTATAAATTTATCAGTGTTGAATCTCTTATTCCGAACTGGCTGTGAGAATCGACAAAGTGCCACCCGTCGAATTTACTGCGTAGCTTTAAAATCAAAATTGATTTAGGCCGCTTACAGTCATGGTTGATTCGTTTATCGTGTGTTCCAAAGCATACAAAAATATGAAAAAAGACTTGTGAAAATAAAATGAATGTATGTTTTGGAACGTTTGATGCACGCATCAATTACACCTGTTTGCATCCTCGGTTTCAACTGCGTTCAGTTGCCGTTAGCGATTTCGTTTGATTGTAAGCGCGCGATGTGATGCAGGCTTCGTACGCTGAACCAGTCGTTCCTACAGAAAATAAACGAACAGAACAAAAAAAAATAAAGAGAAGATAGGGATAGAGAAAGAATGTGTTATATATATCGAGGGAAGAGAAAAGAAATATTAAATTAATAATGAGGGCATATCCGAAATTCCTCGTCGCTTGAAATCGAATCAATTGACTCGAATCGTCGTACCGTAACAAGATCCGAAAGCGACGTTTAAACTTCAGGAGAGTATTTTTGTATCTGAACTGCGTTCGCGGCCATTCTAGCGACTTTACCATCAAGCTAAAGATGTCTTAGACACGAATAAAGTTACTCCAATGAGGCGGCAAGCAACACTAATTTCTTACGCTTGTGCAACATTTGCATTTGGATTACTTTTATTGATCGAAAACAGCCGATATCGTTGATAACTAATTAAGCAGTTGTATTGTTAATCTTTCGTTAATGTGTTTCAGTATTGCATAACGCTAGGTTTCGTTAATCGTAGTTGCGCAATTCATTGTATTTATTTCTTGGCGTATAATTTATGACGTAGATGTATATATATACATATATTTATTTGAATACCGCAGACCGTCTAATAAATGAAGAACGATTGAGAGATTTGGAGCATCTTATATTTCAATTATTGATTTCAATTTAAAAATAGAAAGAGACTCATTTACATGAACAATAGTACAGAATGTTGTACCATTTTAAATTTATAAGAGTTATCATTCACTACGAATGTTTTGCTTACCTGTTTTGTAAGCTAGTTTAAGTTGGTAGCACTAGTATTGAAATGGAAACTATTCTTTGATCACAACTTTATATTATTCTATCGTTGTTCATTCATTGGGAGGTCACTGTGAACCTAGTTATATGTATCCCGTAAAAAGGAGTTTATACAAAACAATGGAAAATAAGTAATTCAATGAACTTTTAAACTTTCTTGCCATCAGAAATGAAAAAAAAGCAGTTCAAATTGTACGTCTTTCTTTATAGACGACGTCAATTTTGTTTCATTTTCATTTATATTGCCCATAGTATATACATTTTATACATTTTAATTTCTTTCTTTAAATCTTTTAAACTTGCGTTACCATATAAAAGCAAAAAAAAAAACATTTATTTATTGACACTGAAAAACATTTTTATTGTTGCCTATAAACATTTTTTACTAGATACATATACATATATATATGCAAGCAACAGAACAGAAATATAAAACTCTTTTATGAGTCGAATGTTTAGATTTTAAGGTATTAAAACGCGAAGTACCGTATTCGCCTTCAATTGTGTTATTTTAAATTTTTACTTTGACGATCGATCTTATAAAATACCAGCAAAAACTCGATCACAGTTTAAATGATTTGCCGATGATAGATTGATTTAAAAGTAGAGCGAATGATGATAGATACGTGAAATGCAGCCACAAAATGACGTGCACAGCAGTGTGCAATAGTGTACACGACGTATTATTAATGCCAATATACCTTTGCTTTGTGTGACCGATTTTATTACCTTTAAAATTGATTACAATAAATTATGATAAGCATTTTCGAGAGCTACCTTAACGCTTTTAATGTTTTCAAAACGGACGGCCGAGTTCGGACAAACGCGAATATACACAAACATGCGCGCGCACACATACATAAACACACACACACACGCACATTCACACAGGTACACGTACACAACGCATTATTGTATTCGAGTAATGTGTATATTATATTTATAAATAGGTATATGTGTGAAACGACGGTAGAGACGTAATTAATTTTTAAGCGCAAACGTTACACGAACTTACATTTACGTCTCTCTATGATACGCGTGACATTGCATTTTGTTTTAGCTTTTTCTTTGAAACGAAAACAGTATATTACTCAACTCGAAAAAAGTGGTTTTAAATTGGTAACCCTGGCCAAAGACAAAGGGTTACCAACATGAAACCACTTTTTTCGAGTATATATATATATATAAATATGTTGGGCTACCAATACATTTTATTTTTAAGCTGAATACAAAGTTTTCAACCATTCAGACACTTGATTCGATTTAATGATTATTGTATTCGTTAATAACGGTATGTGAATGACGATAAAATTAAGCATATGAAAAATGTATATTTCGTAACGGTGTGTTAACTTAATTGAATAACTTAACGGAGTCCACTTATGCATTTATACGCATTTATCGTTTTGAAAATCAAATCAAAGACAAAAGTGCAGAAACTTTAATATTGCTGGTGCCAAAATATTTTTGTTTGTTTGTTGTTAAGGAACGCACGTGCAATGTCCACGCAAATTACATGTGTTCCAAAAAGCTACGTGACGTGCAATATAAGTCATCGTGGAGTTGAAATTTGTATTATTTAGCGATTTGAAAGCATTTGATTGATACGTGGATTTTTCCATACATTTTGTGTAGCGTGTTCGCAAACGATGCCGGTCTCATGTTATATCGGATGATGTACTCAAATCCCTCAAAGGTAAACAAACTTAAAGGGATGAAGGGGCAAATTACTCGGTTACTTATGGGGAATTTCCACCGTTATCTATTAAACTATGAGAATAGAACCTATGAAGGATTTGGGTGCACATCGCTATCTCCATTTGCTGTCCAATCAGCCGAAATCGGCGCTAATAGTGAAACGTCACTGTGCATTACGTTTATATAGTGTAGCAAGAAGAGAAATAGATCGATTTGTTGTGATCCGAAAAATCAAGTATCATCGCCTGAAATTTTAGCGCTTTCAAGTTTTTCATAAATATTTGACTGATTACCCAGATAGAAAAGTAAGCTAATATTGCTAATATCATGATATTCCAGTGGTTAACATTTTGTCCACAGTGAGAAAGAAATACTTATAGTTAGTATAACTGAAAACTTAGTTAAATGTATAGAACTAATTTTTCAGTTAATCCTATGGCGAATTCGATTTTCATTTGATCAACATATTTTACTACTCAGTTAAAAAAATCTAGCTGGGATCCTACATAGGAATTTGGTACCGGAAATCAGCTAGTTTCTTAGGTAAGTTCCTAGGTAGTTAGGATCTTATCTAGTTTCCTAACTGGGATCGTAGATCGGAAACTAGTTGATGTCTAATTCTAAATTCCTACCTGGAGAAATATATTATGTCTTTTTCTTTCCGTATGTTGAGATGACGAAAGGAAAGAACAGACTTTAGTGGAATATTTTGATTGAATGCAAGTCGAATTCACCACTATTGATGGTTCAAAATAAACTAAATAAACAGTGGTGTTTACATTTTTGTTCTCACTCAGCAATGTCTTTCATATATAAATATTACTATATGCAGAATTAATAAAGAAATTATTTATATTTCGAATCGTTTCGCAATAAATTATACATAAGGGGTTAATTATATATTTTGAACATTTTTACATTAATTATTTTCTATTTTTTCTGTCTGGGTAGGAACGCCACCGAGATGATACCGGAACACCGTGCCAATTCCTTTTAATGTGCTTTTATAAATTTTAATGACATTTATTTCTAATCATTTTTTTTAACTAATTTTTAAATGTACAAGCACATTATATTTTTATCAATTTTTAATTTAGTAAAATAAGGCCTATTGTTGAGCTCCTGGTAGATGGCGCTTCTGAAGTCCTATGAGTTGAACAAAGAAATTAAGAAAAAATAGTTGATAAAAGAAGTTCATAATTTTCGCATTTCCTTGAAATCAAAGTTTTATGTTATATGGAGTATTTTTGGATTACTATAATCCTTTGTTAACATAATTTTCTCATAGGAATAAATATGTAATTTAATAATATGTTAAACTATGTCTGTTAATGTTGTTTCTTTGAACTCAGTTAAGTAATTTTGTTAAAATTGTGTATCTGAATGTACGGTATATGTAGAAATCATATATAAATGTAATCAGTCAATATATATATATATGATTTAATTCTTTTAATGAAGCGTCATCGATTGACTTATGGTGTATTTACTCAACGTTGATAGCAACTCCACCCGAATAATTATTGTGCAATACCCCAATGAGAATTATAAATCATTGAATTAATCCGATTCCAGAAATATTTATGGTACATTCTTGATGTATCCATAAGAGATATCCATAAGGCATCTTAAGATATCGCCAATGTCCGCTTCTGGGGCTGTCCCTGGACATTGTGATCATCTTTGTATGTTAATAGGGATGTCAATTCAACCGGTGGAGTTGTAGTTAACATTGAGTAAATAAGCTATTAATCCATTGAGCTACCACATCCTCATTGGCGCTCCTGAGTAAACGTTGTGTGGCATTTTTGTCCCTAGATTTAATGTCAATGTGATTTAATTGAAGTTACGCGAAACTAAAGCTGGAATAAGGTCGCTTTAACAGGAGTAACACTAACGTAGACGTTAAGGGATTCGTTGAATTTTGGTCTCGGCTGACGCGTATCCGATTTTATTGTTACCCACGTACCTTCGGACTGGCGACACCGATTGCCGTTGACCATTAAAGTCTATAACAGTTGTGAATGCATTCAATTAAAACGACAAGAGAAAGAAGTCACGCAGATTATTTAATAAAACTAAAGACGTGAAGTATAAATAACAAAAAAAAAAAATGATAAATAAATAGGTAAATGAATTATATATAAATATAAATGTATATCTATTGTGGGCGTGGCATTTTGCGCCGCTTTACGGGTCATCATTTTATTATTGATTTTATTTATTTTTCAACAGATATATATTATTGAGACTCGCGACGTGCGAAATGCCCGCGTTACAAAGCAAGTTGTAAGCAGAGGTATAAAAACAGAGGAAAGCTGTATGCGACACCTTTTGAGGGTTTGCGCAAAATATGTCGGGTGCTGCGCACTGCTGTATTAAAATAATAATTATAATAAAGAAAATGATCTTCAAAGGGGTCTAGATGATTATTGGACGAACCCAAGCATAAAAAATTCTTTGAAAATGTTTAATATTCAAAATATAATAAAATCTTCAAAAATATAAAGTTCATTACAAATTGAAATTCAGTTTACTAAAATTTTATAATTCAAATTTCTTTTCAGATTCTTCCCAGTGACACACTAGAGACTTTTATGGGATTTACATCCGACATTTCAGTTATTACATATGGCCATTTCATTCATTAGTTTAATAAATAGAAAAGGAAAAATTATTAAACGATCGCTTCCATCAATTGGCATTTCCATTCAGAATGGTTAAGTACTTATGCCAAATGGATAATTAAAGATGTATTACAAGAAGAAGTGCTTTATGGGATATTGAGTATGAAATGAGCAAAGGCCGTTTCACACCGCGAAGCAGAGAATTATCTGGCGACGAGCCCAGGTGCTAAATTTACGTACATTTTCTTCTGTGCTCTAACCGTATATGATAGCTTAACGGCAATGCTCTTAAATTTTGCAAAGACATTACGCTCGAGTCGTGTCCTAAAGAATAATTTTAATGGAATTGAAAGATTTTGTATAAGAAGAAAGGATAAATTTAAGTTCAAGATATGGTAATATCATCATACACATTCTTTTACTTAAATTACTTAAATATTTTGTCTTGGCTTGTCGGGTGGCTACCGCCACCCTAGATTCTTAAAATATTAATTAATATAAATAAAAATAATATCAAGAATTGAAATATTACTTGGTATTGTTTATTAACATTTTGACATTTTACAAACTCAATAGCATATCTTCAATATTATTCACATGATAATTTCCCATATTTCTCTTCGGCTCGGCGAAGAATTGAACCATCTGGATCAAGTACAGCTTTTATTTCGTCGTAATCCTTTCTTCTAGTTTTACACGTGTAACTAATAGCAACTCTTCCAGTTTCAATGTGAGCAGGAGTACATTTATCGCACAGTGTCGCAAGGATATCAGGTATGTTTTCTGGAATAATTATTTGAGTAATAAAAATATTATTTAGTAATTGTATGATATAAGAAATAATATTCAATATTAGTTTGTCATAATTTCTTCATAGTACGTCTGGATTCAGTCTCATAGGGTGCTTAAACGTATAGTAAACTTCTATCTACATTTAGTCCAATTCGATTTTCAGCTAGGTATAGAAAACGTGCGTAAAATACAATTCAATCTAAATTAGAATACATCTATTGGAACTAATAAGGCGTAAAATTTATGCTGAAATAGTATGTAATTAACATGTTATTTTCGAATGACACTATCCCGTGCGATTAATCCTTGATATTTCTCTCCGTGTGGATTTACTAAACGTCACTTTATAAGTTAGAAAAAAGTTATTGCTATTGAATCATTTCACCTATTAAGGTATTATTCTAGCTGCGTATTTTAAATTGTTAATCATTTTCTTGTAATTTTCAGAATGTACAATGAAAACATTCAATTCGATAACGGAAACTGATATTGAAAATAAAATGTCACTATAGTTCCGTAAAGCTGCGGAGCGCCTTAAAGAAAAAATAAAAAAGAAAAATAATCGTGATTCTATTTTTTCCTAGGTTATAAAGTGAGGGTTAGTATACCATGAGTAAACTTCTACAATGCAATAACACTATACTTCCAGGAACCCGCATTTTGATTTGAAATATGCGACATTGCAAGGTTCACAAAAACTCTAGAAAACATCAATGCCTAGTTTACGTATGTTTTCTACACCTAGCTGAAAATCGAATTGGAATAAATATAAAGGTTTATTATATGTTCATGCGTCCTATGGGTAATGCTACAGTGATAAATATTAAAGCCGACAAAGAATTGTTTCTTCGTTTAATGTAAATATTTTATGAATGCTTCAATAACAAGCAATATATAATGCTTCTTTATATTTACAGTTTATGCAGTAAATTTTCTGAGCTACTTACTTTTAATTTCCAAACCGTCTTTGGTGCAGCCAGAAGTATTGTTTGTAATGAAGCAAGTTTTATATTTGTTGAATAAACGTTCGTTATCGATGGCTGCTGTTACGTCGATTTGATTCCATCTGTCGGGATACTTATCCGTATTATCATCTTGACCCAAAGTTAAAGAAACAGTAGCGAGGAGGACGAACAGAAACAATGACATTTTTGAGTCTTGCATGATTCCTTTTCGCCAATGAACGACATGCATAAACTTACGAGCACTTTTATACAATCCAACGAGATTTGTAATTATTAGTCCGTATTATTACTGTTTTTACAATCGAGTATAATTATTGGGGATTTATATGCAGATGTGTTGAACATTTCAAGTAATTATACTTCTAAGACCGAATGTTTTTTCTTAATCTGTTTAGTCGGAAAATTCATAATGATAAATGTGAAAATAACAGTTTGCATAAAATTTACTTCGATAAAAACGAGGATTACGAAACTTTGAAGTATAGTTCATTGTTTTTTGTACATCTGGTTTAAAATAAATACAGACATGCACAATTAATATTATTAACATACAAACAAATTCATGTGGCATTTTAATGAATTAATAAGTAAAAAATTGCTGAAAAATATTGAAAAACACTGAAAACCTGCTAAAATTGGGTCTTTTCAGCATTTTTCATCATTCATTTCAACAGAGATATATGTATATATGTAAAGAGAATATAATCTCCATTTTTAGGTGCTACAGAAAAACGACGATAAGTTTTTCTTGGTATGGATTTATAATTCCTATTACAATTATAAATGATGTGTCAACTGTTTCTTATAATCTTTTCAAGACCTATTATATACCGGAAAAAGTACACAGTAAAATTGTACCACTGCATTATGAGAAAATGATGATTAATCTTGGAATTTTACTACGATAATGAAAGAGTAAAAAATATATAATGAAATTACAATTTTCACGAAAGAATTATAATTTATTGATTAAGAAAAGTATTCCTTTTCATTCTGGAATAATATGAATTTACATAAGATAGGTAATTTATAGTATTTTGTTATAAAAATTTATAAAAAATAGAAAAAAAAAATTAATCTTACACTAGCACACAACCTTTTCCGAAAACTAGTATTTTCAATAATTCAGTTATTGAAGAAGAATGTTAATTAATTTTTAATGCGTATTTAGATATGCATGTAAATGTAATAAGTATGCAATTTCAATATACATTATAGATAAATGATGTATTTCATGTTCAGTCTTTTTTTCAGGTTCGAAACAGCGAGTTGCAGTATGTTGCTCATCGCAGACAGTTGGAAGAAGCAGCCTTATTGATTAACAAGTGTACCTTGTTAACAAGTGTACCGATGTAAGCCACACTAGTGGAGATGATTGTACGAAGATTAGACATATCAACTGGAACTGGATAAGTAGAAATGGTGGTAATTTTACTTTAAAACCTTAAGAAAGTGGAATGGCTCACAGATAGTATTAAAAATATATATCTAGTAAGAATAGTTCTATCTGGATGATGGATGACGTTTGTATTATCTAAACACAGAACTAATACCCTTATTATAAATATAGGTAACAAAAATTTTAGGCATTCTAATCAATAAATATGCTGGCAAAATAATTACATCCAGTTCTTGTGGAGGAACCATCAATTCATGCTAATTTTACATGATATTTCTCTCCGCCTGGTTATAACACGAGAATGGTTTACAAGCACAGAGAAATATTCTTGAAACAAAATAACAATCAAACTCTGACCCAAATCAATATCACTGGTCGATCCATCAATTCCTCCGCAAGACATTAAAACGCTGCAAACGTTCAACCGAATCGTCCGAGCTACCAGCAATGGAATTACGTTTCTAGATCAAATCATAGTTAGATCAAAATCAGATCAAAGTCAGATAAAAGTCACAGCAAAATCTAATTAAAATTAAACGAAAGTCTGCTTAAAGTCACATCGATGTGACTCCAGTAACAAATTAAAAACTTTAATAATAAGATCAAAATTAAATATTTAATCAAATTAGACTTTGATCTTACTTAGATTTAACTTAGATTTAATCTGGAAACGTAATTCCACTCCAACAATCGAGCAGATGTCCGACCGTTTAACGCGCGCATAATTTACAATTAAAATCTGCGATTCGATAAAACCCGGGCGCGACGATCGCGCGCAATTTAACAAACGAACAATTTGTAATCGCCCGTCAGAAGCCGCGCGCGCGCCGAAAGCGGTAACAATTGTATGATATATGAAATCGAAGGGTGGCCCGGCCTCGCGTTGCGCACAATGGAGAGAGGCGTGTACGCTCGGTGTCCACGGTTTATTCCCTCGCCAATGGTCCATGCCTCGGTGGAACCGCCCGTTTGCCATGAACACGCCTATCGGTCGCAGTTCGTCTGTTTTTAAGAGCCCCCCCTACCTTAAATTCACTCGTCCCGTCCAAGTGCCCGTCCCGGCGTCGAGCGTTGCGCGCGCGTCTCACCGCGGCCTCTGCGGCACACTTAAGAGCGCTCGCGCGGCCCCGCGATTGGCCGAAAAAGTAACGCGACCTTTTCCGCCAATATTCCCAACCGATGGACCGCGACGCACGCAATTTGCAACCACCATTTACTCCGCCGGTGGTTCCACCCTAGAATTTCCACCGTTCCGGATTTACGCAACGTGAATCCCCGTAGGGCTACGCGGCAAATCGTTTACACCCCTGGCTGCGTTCGCGTACGAATCGTCCGTGTAACTGACCACTCGGGCGTCGAGCATTAAATGTTGATTCGGTGTGGGTGTGTATCGTAAACACACTTGTTCCCGCTAGGGGGGGGCTGAAAGACTATAGGCAAAGAGATTTCTTATTTCTGGTCGGATAAATCTGTCGCTTCGGTCAGTAAGCGAGCGTAGGGCGCAAATTACGCACCGCTGAAACGGTCGCGGTTACTCCGACGCGCATTTGTTATGCATCGTTACCCGGAGCGCAGTTAACCCGAAGCGATGACCCATTTCAAATAAGGGAGCCCCCTCCCCACCCCCAGTCTGCGTCCCGGTCGTTTCGGTGAATTAACCGCGGATTGCAATAATAATGACGGCGCGGGTACCCTGAGTGCTGATTATTTCAACGATATACCGTGGCTTGCGAAACGCTCGGACTTGGCGCAAATTGATTTGAAATTGACCACGACGGCTGATATTAAATATGGATCCGATCATTTTGGGTGAGTTTGCGAATTGGGATTTTGCATATGCTGCTGTGTATGGTTCCCTAATAGCAAGGAATATTCCAGAATATTCTAAAAATATTTGTCAAAAATAATCCCATGACCGAATCCAGGAATATTTATGGTACATTTTTGGAATAATAAAAAAAAAACATGATTCAGCGATGAATACACCAGAAATATTCCTGGAGCCGGACTTCTATAAATTATAATATTTCCTTGATAAATTTGGAATATTTTCAGAATGTACCAAAAATATTGTTTGCTATTAGGGTTGAGCTAATAGTTCAGGGAGAGGGAAGAAATAAAATTTACCAACATTGTTAGTAAGTTGGTTATATACTTGGAAATATTGAAAAATTAACATCTTAAATCAGCAAAATGTATTGGCATGTTAACAATTTTTGTCAGTTTTCAAACAATAGTTACCAATAGACTAACACGTTTTGTTAACTTGAGATGGTAATTTTTCAATTTTTGTAGTATATGACCAGTTTATTAACAGTGTCGGTAATTTTTATCAATCTTTTATCTCTGTGTTGGTTGTGTATACTGAGAGAAAAATAGGTTTTGTAACTACAATTGTTTGGTCAAAGACGTTACACCAAAATCGAATAGTGTTTCTTAAAATGAGACAAGTATATTCAACGATTACTAGAAAGTCTAGTACTTTTTTACAATTCTTTTTTCTCAGTGTGAAATAATAAAATTTTTTTCAGTGACAAATATTGTTAGTTACAGTAACTAAAAAGCATATTTGGATCAACATATTTGCTTTAATATTTTTTCATTCAATTCTTAAAAACTATAGCATGGAATTCTAGTATAGAATTATTATCATGTAATATATTTAACGCAACTGCTTTTTTATAGTTGACCCCAAAACCAACTGTAAAATGGAGATATAGTGAAAATAGTTCCTGATATTACAGTTGCTACAACTGTATTTGCAGTTGTAGTAACTAATTTATGTCGTGGCTATTTGCAACTATTCAATTTTAATTGTGCTAACTCTGTAAATTTTGCCTCGGTGTAGGAACAACTAACCGGAAAATTGAATTACATTTTATAGCATGCGCCAAGATAACATATTCGAAAAATTGTTAATTTTCAACAAAACTTCATATCATATTTTGATGCAATGTTAGCTTAATTAATGTTTCATTGTTAGCGAATTAGATTTCCCATATATTTCTAAATAAATTTTGCATACACCTAGCTTGGAACTTTTCGTAATAATTAATAATCTTATAAAATAATTGAGATAAATGAAAGCACATTCATACTTGGTCTATAAGATTAATATTAACATTGAAAACCGACCGAACATACAGAAGTTCAAACAGTTTTGCACCTGAACAATTTGTCTAAAAAGGGCAGATGGAAAATATTGTCTTACTTAAAATGTAAATCCGGTAGGCACAATTTTATTAGCATTCAATTAGTAGCATTCGGAATGGATAAACATTAAACAAACCGAAATATTAAAAGTGAATCGAACAGAAGTTTTATTGACAAAGGACTGCTCAAATAAGGTGGGACTAGTTTTCAGAAAAACACAGCCGTTTTTCTTGATGTCCCATCCAGATCACATTTTTCTTTTTAATAGAAAAAGTTAATTGAAAAAGTTAATTGATAAAAATAAAAGTTTACTAACAACACCAATAGCAAGGTCACATAAAAGTTGCTTTAATTAAAGTACGATGGAAGATGAATAAGTTAAAATAGAAAATATGTGTGGAACAATAAGTGTCCGAGGATATAGAAATATGAAATTCGATATGGGGAACCACTTGTACTTTAGCAAATATGCCCGATGAGAATGTGCGTGAAATGCATAAAAGCAAAATGTTTGAAATAAAACAAGCTAGAATTGTACAATGCAATAATAATTTTTGAAGTGATAATTTTTTTAATTTTATTCGCTTTTTAAACAATGAATATTTATCAATTCAAATTGACACTAATTAATGAAATGACTGGGATAATAGGAATACCAACCATAAAAATATTCATTTACTGTTTAGACTATCAGTAACATAAAAAATTGAAATGAAATACGATAATTCTTTCTGACAACTAAATGGTTTGATAATTATTAAGAAAATTTGGTAATAGTAACAAATCAAGATTTTTTTTATAATGTAACAGACTGTATTAAATGGTTAACCAAAAATTGGATGCATTATATTGCGCTGAACGTGTTAATCTTTATGCAACCGGAATCCATGAAAGATCTGATTATGTCAAAGAGCGGACCGAGAAGGGTTAATAATTAGTTGGTTAGATAGTAAGAAAACACTGAATGCCTTATAGACATCTGAATAAAACATATGTTGAACTGGCAACTCTGACATCCATCACTTGAATAGATACGCCCACTTTGACTACTCTAGTTCCCTACTTTAAAATCTCTAACTGCATCTTTTAAGGTCTCGCACAGAAATAAAATTTATTTATACATTTTTTGAAAGTTGTAATATTGTTTCTATTTTCTCTAGAAGGATTCTAATCAGTGTCCTCTAATTCACAAATTCTTCATCATTGTCACCAAATTGGAAATCCTGTCGAGGAACTGAAATGGTAAATCTATAAGTCCAGGGGACCTATTCTGAAAATCATGATACTGCAAAATTATGACTTCGCCAATAAGTCAACGCATCCCCCTACCAATTTTACAAAGGATACGTTGAGATATTCGCGAAGTCGCAAAACCATGATTTCATGATTTTCAGGATAGGTTTCCAGATCTAAACATCTTTATTCCAATTCCAATTGTTTTCACCCCAAGGATGCATTTATTGAATGTCAACATTTTTGCCGTTCCTTTTCTTCATCTAATTTTTGCAGGGAACGTTCACCTGTTTGAGTAACGATGTTGACCAGGTAAATGTGTATATTAAAAGCTTGCGGTTATCTGTCAAACCTTCGACCAATTGAGATGGGCACTTGACTTACTTCCAGTTAATTCAAAGGAACATAAAAACCGACTCACGTAATATTATTAGACTTTTTCTCGCGAGGGGTGATGAATGGCCGAGATCAAAGGAGCCGGTTCGAGTAGTCAGTTTACACGCGTGTAATACATGTGTTTGACTAAGAACTTCAAGACAGAAAATTCGTATACGTCTCCTTTTAAAAGTGAGCCACTTCAAATAATGCAATTTACTCAAAACAAATTTTGCATCATAATGAGTAATCACGAACCATATAGGACAGTATTATAACAATATAAAAGGCCCCTGAACTGCACGACTTACATTTTACAATGATGCTTAAGCGAAGAAACAAACGGTGTTCATTTTTTGTAATTTTTTTGGTTATATCAAATAGAAATAATGATGCTATTAAATTTTGTGGATATACATAATACCAAACGAATGACACGTGTTCTTATTTCTAGATTGTTTCCAAACTTAATTAAGTAATTATTGAAACATCTGTATCACAATCGTGTGAACAGAAGTGACATATTGTTTTTTATCCGCACGTTGGGATGTAATATATACATATTTAGGTACAAGGAAAATTAATCAAGTTCCCATACTTCTAATTAAATTAATATTTTATAGAAAAAATTATTATCTTAGCTTTTTTTTAAACAAAAAAAAAAGCTAAAATACTCTTCAGTAGAGTTTCCTACAAAGAGAGAAAAGATTAATAAAAATTGCTAACATTATTAGTTAGTAAGATTAGTGAATTTCTTTTCAATTTTTCCAAGTACATAGCCAGTTTACTAATAATCTTAGTAATTTCTACTAGATCTTTTCGCTCGGTAAAAAAGGCACTATATTTGCTTTACTGTTCTCAACATAAAAATATATTTACGAACATATTTTAACGACCGTAGTACATATTTTACGCGTATTATGTACCTATGTAACGTACAAATCGTGTAATTAAAAAGTCGAACACGATAGTTAATAATGATGTCAAAATATCACTTCTTTTGATGCGCCGAAACATTGCGAAACACTTGGCTTAATTTTCTTATCGTATCTTACATTCAAGTTATGACTCGGATCTGTCACGTACTTGACAGACCATCGTATAATAAAACGTTTTAAAAGTGACATTACCGTAAATAACATTTCTTTTGAATCTTTGACGAGAAAAAAAAAGTCAGTATATAATTACTTTTTATACATATATACTTTACTTTTCCCTGTAGTCTATTATTTTTAAGTAAATTATTAATTATATAATTTTAATTATATTAATAAATATATACAGCGTTGATTCAAGGTTGCGGAAATGTATAATCAACCTTGAAGAAACCTTCGAATGTCCGGTTAGATAGAGTTGAATTAACGTTGAAGGTTCAACTTAGATGCCGAGTTGATAAAAGGTTGAAACAATGTGGATGATTCACCGTGAATCAACTGAATTACATACAATATCATAGAATTTAAAAATTAAACTTTTATATTCAATACATCCCAATATCAAAGTTGATTAAATGTTAAATCGTCAACCTTGTTTCAACCTTTAATCAACCCGGCATCTAAGGTTGATTTAAGGTTGAAGCTTCAACATTAATTCAACTCGATCTAACCGGTCATTCGAAGGTTGGTTCAACGTTGATTTAACGTTTACGCAACCTTGAATCAACGTCTATTTAATGCATATGTTCCCTCAGACTACTCATCCCGACTTAAAGAGAATCCCATGGGACGGACAATTTCATTACATAGAATACGCGTGTAGAAACAAAAGGGTAATAACGTGTCGACGTAATATATTTATTTTGAAAACGCGCGGGAAGAAAAAAAACCCCCCTCCGTTGCCCGTCCAAACAGTACAAATTGCAACATTTTAGAGCTGTCAGCGTCGTAACGGGCAAGGTTACAAGTGGCCGCGTGACATTCGCAAGACGGAAAGATATTCAAAAACACGCGAAATATGCGAGCAATCGAGCCTCGCGAACGCTCGTCCTTTTGGGCTCGAATAGCTTCGACTTTTATATCGCGCAACGAGGCGCGCACGCATCTTTGCGTAACGTATCGGCGGGGGCCCCCCCGTTTACTCGCGCAGTGACGGCGGTGGCGCGCGCGTTAAAATCGTCATTAAGCTTGCGGGTTCGAAAAATAGCGAAAAAATTGCACACCAAAGGCCACGTTCTTCGAGAGGCGGAGGAGTATAAAAACACGTCTCCGACGCCGACGAAACTCTTCTCAGAATCTCAGACAGCCTGGCTGCTTGAAACTTTGACCCTCGTAACTTCTTTTCGACCGCTTTGTTGTTTTATTTGACGTACATGCGAAAATGTGCTCGTTATGCGCGTTCGCGTAGAAAAAACAAATGAAAAAGAAACATCGGTGACAAATCATTATGCAATTTATTTCCATTGTCTCAATCGAATTGTCCAAAATGTCCCTTCGCCCGTTACAAATGGTCGTCATTCAAATTAGTTTGGCTTATTTTCTTTTTTTATTGTTTTCACTGTTTCGTAAAATAATTTATAGACGAGGATAAAATTATTATATTTGATTGGCAATTCTTAGTTTCGTTAGTTTTTTTAGTTTCCTTAGTTTTATTAGTTTCGTTAGTTTCCTTAGTTTTGTTAATTTTGTTAGTTTCGACTGTAAGTAAATGATGACGTTTCGGATTTAATAGGGATAAAATTCTAGTTAACATAAAAAAGCATTTTAAAGAGAAACTGTAACAGGCAAATGCATAAATTTAGGATTTTATGGTGGTACCGTGAAATTTCTGCACGTATATTAATATTATAGGGAACTTTTTTCCTTACAATATATAACTGAAAACAGTTGAGCTATATTACACGATAAAAATTCTATACTAAGACTGATATAGTTTTTCCCCGTATTAAAAAATGGCTTATCATTTCTTTCTCTATTTCTCTATCTTTTCTGCAATAATTTACAGTAATTTTACAGAATGTGCTCTTATTTAAAATATTCGCCCATAAATTATTTGACGGGAATTTGGTATAGCAATCATTGGGGCAGAGCATTGTTAATTAAGGGTTAGTTTAGGGTAGCATGGTTCACCAAGAAATAGCATGAAATGCCTCGACTTTGATACGCGTAAACGCACTAGAATACAATTAAATACATATGTGCGTGAACGCGCTTTCGAAAATGCATCTCATTAGATGGGTACCGCTTTGGCGTTTAAGAACACACAGACAACTAATTAAGCGCACACTCCTTGCCCTCGTTCAGCTGGGATGTCAATCAATGGACAACTAAAAATCGAATCGCTCTTAATTTATATCTGCAGTTCATTGACTAAGCACATTGTCCAACATTATCTAACGGATTGACATTTTGAGGAGCCTATTTGTGCAATCTATTTCATGCTCTTTTATCATTGAATGTAATCCAAACAATAAGGACTTAAAATAAATGTCCCTTATAAAAATGCACAACTTCTCATACTTCGTTCTCATCCGGTTTATCTTTAATTTTCAATTTCCTAATATTAGATGATGCAGATGAAGTGAAAAATTGTATACAAAACTCTTCTTAATGATATATACCCTGTGTTTAACTATTAAGATATATATTAAGAAATTTCTTGTATTGAAATAACTGTTGTATAAAATTAGAGATGTTTTAGGTACTATTTGTTATTGTTAGTTCTAAGGAGGCTATAATTATTAATTTAACTAATTTTACGGAGTAGAAGAGTCAACGTGATATATTCAGTAAAAATTTCTATCTGCGTGACCAAACTGAATACAGAAAAGGGGGATCGCGTTTGGACATATTGCGTCAATTATGGTGTAAAATTATACTTTGTCAGGCAGACATAAATTTTACTTCTTTCCATGTAATTAAATAAAAATTACTCCACTCTTCTTGCGCCGTGGTACTTTAAAAAGGAAAACATAAATCTTTGCGGAAAAACAAAACGCCAAGCACTGGCTCTGTGACAAGAAAGCATTGCGCATTTCTTATGCGTGCGTGACAAGTCTAGTATGTGGACAGGGAGAGTAATGGATGAGCCAAATGCAGCATTTCAATTCAGCAAAGAAGCAAAATGTAAGAGGCACACTTATTCCTCATTTAACAGTGAGGGTTCAAAAGTATGCAAGTGTATCAAGTTTGCATTCTTCAATGAACGTTTGTTTAATGAAGCGCTGCTATGTATAACTTGGCTGTAAGCGATACGATCGAAATAATGTTTTATCTTGCAGGAGCTTAAATGTACGGTGAAGACTAACAATAAATGATTTCAATTACTTTAAGTTATGATGCAAAACTTAATTCCTACATACAATTTGTTAATAGTCAAGAATTTGCCGAGTAAAACTGTTGAATATGCCTCCGATCATACAGAAAATTATCCGCTCGCCAAACTGTGGATAGTCAAGGTCCGCTGCCAACTGAAAAATTAAAACATCTAAATTAATGAAAAATTCTAAGTATAATGTTTTAATTTGCTTTACTTTACACATTATTTCCATAATATAAACATTATAGCTAATACTTTTGTGAACTATATACGAATCATAAAACCCTTGCTTCGCCCCGTCTTTTTTAACATTTTGCCAACTTTTAACATATTTAAATACTCAGCTTTCTTTTCGGACAAGATTCTAGAACACAAGATGCAATATATTTGTACTTCTGGGTAATACAAAGATTTCTAAGCAGTACATATATATAAACGGTGCCATGCGGTGCTTGCTTATCTCTCCAGATTTGATTTAATTCAATGATAATTATAACTTCTACTTATGTCAATAGTATAGCCAAACGATATATCCAATTGAGATAGAAATTTAGTAGTCTTCTTCATATTCATTCCATGAATGAAACATCACTTGGTTACTTACTTTGTTGTAACTGGCTTTTGCAGAAAGCGAATCATCCGGTGTAAATAGTCAACAGCAAGCACAATCGCAGCATCAGCAGCACCAACAACAGTACGGTGAAGTGAACCAACTGGGCGGTGTCTTTGTGAACGGAAGGCCATTGCCGAATGCGGTGCGGCTTCGCATAGTGGAACTTGCCCAATTAGGTATCAGACCGTGCGATATTTCGCGGCAACTTCGCGTCAGTCACGGGTGCGTCAGCAAAATTCTGGCGAGATACCACGAGACCGGTAGCATTTTACCTGGAGCCATTGGCGGCAGCAAGCCCCGGGTCACGACCCCGAAAGTTGTGCAATACATAAAACAGTTGAAGCTGAAAGACCCGGGGATCTTCGCCTGGGAAATTCGCGACAGACTGCTGTCCGATGGAGTTTGCGACAAATATAACGTGCCGTCGGTGTCGAGCATTTCCAGGATTTTACGTAACAAAGTAGGCGCGGCTGCCACGGCCGCGGCCGCGATTCATCATCATCCACATCATCCAGCCCATCATCATCACCACCACCATAATCTTTTCGCGGCAGCTGCGGCTGCGGGAGCCGCATTGTGCCCGGTGCCGTACCCACCGTCACCTTACCACGCGGCGCCACCATCGGTTCCACACCACCATCATCATCAAGGTTTGTATATTCAAACATTCTTTCAATGAAAAAAAAGAGGAAAGAAAAAAACTCGTTATGTCAAAAGATGTCAATTGGTCATCCGAAAAAAGTTACCACCAAAATATGCGGCAATATTTAGTAAAAATTATTAAATTAGAGAATGTTAGACTGATGTTCATTTTTTTGCGTGTCATGTAAAACTTTTCTAGTTAGAATAATATCATAAAAGATATTAGTTCAAAGTATTTAATTTAGTTCGACTGTATATAGCCGTGAAAGTATTTTTAAAATTTTCATAAAGAAAAGAATATGTACATGTATGATAATCAAAGTAAAGTCACATTCATTCATTCACAATAAGAATATTTAAAACAGTTATTGACATACGTGTCATCTAATGCATAACGAGTTTTGTTTTAATCGGTATGGTACACGAAATAGAAAGAGACTGTTCTAAACATATTTATAATTAAGCTTAGAGCGAGTAACACCATGTATACCATTGATCTTTATTATTGTATCCAGCAGAACCTTCGCAGTTTTACTGTTGAAATTTTATTGATAATTTAAAATATAACTTGCACATAAGAAATGTAAAATAAAATCTATGCCATTATGAGAATAAGATGTTTAAATAAAAACTCTCAACATTCAAATGAATACGCTACTATCTAAAATATGTTAATTTATATCTAGAGGTATAAAAATTATATTAATTATTGCTTAAATTGTCTACTATACAAGTTTGTTTATTTTTGGTGTTTAATTTATTTATATTAAATTTAAAAATTTATTGATTCCCATATGACTCCGGTATGGTAATGATAGTAAAATTTGTCATAAAATAACTCCATAATATATAAAAAGGTTTTTCTGCTGGTAACAATAATAGTGATATATCCTTAAATATAATACATTCGTTTGGTGCCCGTACAAAACAATAAAGTTTCTATTTAGAAGACGGAAACTCTCCGCTCTAGGGAGGAAACTAGCAAGTTTCCTGACTCGCAGTTCCAGACTATACGAAAACGACTAGTTTCCGTTCGCGTGAACAATAAGCCGTCTTCCTTATTCTAAACAGAACGGAAACAGGGCACTTTCCTTACACTTGTTACAAAAAGTAGTATACGCACCAAGGGCGGAACGACGATTGTAGACTCGCGTGAATTTAGTCGCCTTGATCTCGCGCGGCCAACTTCACGCTCGTCCACATTCGTTATCGTTCCGCCCTCGGTGCGCAATATACTATTTCTCTCGGTTAGTTCTTTTTTTTTCCCTTTTTTTTTCCTCCGAGTGGCAACTTTGAAGTCTCGGTCAGTTTTAGCTGCGAGCTCGAGAAGTTTCACGGAACAGCCGCCTCTCTTTCTTCCGTCGTGATTGACCTGCCGATTCCTGCGCCTACGTTCGAAAAGACTATTCGATCGACTTTCCAGTGGGTCTTACCGCCCCTACGGCGAGCAAACTGTCAGCGTCGTCGCCGACCCCAACGAACAACGCGTTGCATTGGCCAAGCTCCCACACGGTTCACGATATTCTGTCCTCCACGATCTCTAGTCCAGTGCTGAACAACGCTCACCACCATCACGAACACCAAAACGATTGCTCGAGTTTGTCGAACAATAACAACGGCGAGGAACCGCCGCCCGTCAACGGATACCACTCGCACCATCACCAACAGTATTACGCATCGACACTTTATCACCACCACCATTACCACCATCACCATCACAACCATTCTGCCGCCACGGCCACCTTGCCGCTCATCTCGACTTCGAATTCCAGTCAGTCGACTAGTCCGTGCAATTGATCGATCACAATTTGCGACTCGCGTAACACAATGGGTGCTTGTGGGGGAGCGCATGTTTCCGGAGTCGATTCCGGGATCAATTGTTCTAAAACAAAGATTGATGTTTTCAATAGTTCACATTTAATAATCTAGACCAACTTAGCTATTGTTTTAAGTCAGGAGAAAGCATCACTTGGTCAACAATATTGTTTGAAAACAGATAAATTGTTGAACCAATAAAATTCTGTTTCATTATTATAAAATTACATGGGGTTTCAGAACACATGATTCCAGAATCTATTCCGGAATCACGCGCTCCCGTGAGCACCCAATGGTAGCAATATCCGTTCGAAGGTTGTCATATTAGTTGAAGATTTTCCTACCGATCGACATTAATATTTACCGAGCGCTGTTTGCGCGAGGATAACGGTGCGCGTGCAGAGGGCGCTATTTTCCAAACCGCGAGAAAGCATCGACCCGCGGGGTGTGCAATATATTTTAAAAGCGTTGAGTGAGTAGGGGCAATTTTTCCCGCCCACGGGTGACAAATTTTTACCCCCTCGCGTTTTCTCGGCCGTTCGACGGGTAAGGAAATAGCCGTTTTTCTCGCCGACGGAGGTTTAAATGAAAATCTGTCTTCGTGAATCTCCCGTTGGGTTGGTAGGGATATTTTTCGCCGCGAAGGCGCCACTCCTCCGAAACGCCCGAGGGCGAAAAGTGACGTTTTCCGCCCTGAACGGCAAAAAAGACGTTTTATAATGGTTTTTTTTTCTTCACTTTTTTTGTCTCGTTTTTGTGTACATTTTTAAATAACTTTTAAGCTAATGTGATATTATCGTATAACGTTGTGAAACTCTTCAATTAGTATGATTATTCTTATATGTATTTTTTCCATGTAAAAAATTTTAGTTTCTTATGTAATTAAGTAATTTAAGTATCCTTTGTACGTGTATATGTAATTAGAAATAAAGCCGCAATTTTAATTTGTTAATTATAACTTTGATTGTTCACATGTTGGAATAAATCACTTATGAAAACTGTTAAACAGCTTTTATGTTGAGATGCGACATTTCTTGGCATTTATTGTGTAGTACTTATTTTCATTTTTTGATGATTTTTCAATTATATATTGGTTGTATGACGATTAACATATTGAGTCGTTTAAATGGAAGTTAGTAAGGTGTTAATTTGTTCGTTAAACTGGGTGTGGCATCAAAATTGTATACGCGAAGAAATCGAACAATGTGCCTAAAAAGGCGGAGTTTACGCGATGATAAATAGCATAATAATTTTATGCAACCAGATAAAATTATGCTGCGCTTCAAGCGTGAAATTAAAATTTATGAAAATATTGAGTTAACGCTCTTTCATGTAGATTATTAAAGTAAATATTTCATTTTAAATTTGCATATATTTCATAGTTTACTTTATTGGATAAAATCCTGGTCCATGATTTATTAAATCTAAAAAATTGTTTTATTACTTATAACTTTATATATATATATATATATATTTTTTCTTTTCTCTATGTAACTTTATTCTATAAAATTGCATCATTTTATCGCTTATATATAATTTTCAGTAATATTTTTGAGTAATAAAAAGTATTTTTTGTATAATAATTTTATGCCACTTATTTTCACATAAATGCACGCATATACTTCTTTTCCCTCATTATATTACTTAGAGTTGAATGAATAATTATTTAATATTTCTTAGAAATAATTATTCACGTGTACCAATTAATAATTTGCGGCGCGACGACGTTATCCTTTGAAATTTGAATATTTCTAGTACTCCGCCTAAGAATCTTGATTGCATTATATTCAGTCGAAGAAAAAGAGTTTAAAATAGATTAGTTATTTCAACGTCTTTTAAGCTGTTTCATCTTTCAAGTTCTTTTTTCCGCAAATAAAATGTATATCAAAATTTAAAACAATATTAAATAATATTCATTTTATATTGAATACTCGTAAAAACATAAGTAGTCACGACATACAGCGAGAAAAATGCCATAAATTAAAGTACGATTTTATGGTAGCAAACCAAACATATAAGGTATCACTTGTGTTTTAACATTATGATGCATTTTACGAGTAATACTAATTTAATTTTCCCTTTTGCTTGATTATTTTTTTGTTACTGTATTATTGTAAAATACTACATTCAGAAAACTGTTTGAATATAAATTTGCAATTTTTCTAGTGAAGAAGTACTGTAAATTTAGTATAATAGTATTGTTTTCAAAGAATATCCAACTATTTATAATATATAAAAAATATATATAATAATAATAATAATAATAATAATAATAATTACATAGAAAAAATTTAATGAATGCAGTATTTCACGAAACAAGAATTTCAACTTAGAGAAAAATAAATTTACATACAATTTTAAACAGAGAAGAATAAATATTGGAATCTAAATACCAGTAATTATGTTAATTAATTTAATGTACGAACCATGATGCGATTACTTACTCATAAAATAGGCTGGTCGCTTTGTTTCTTGTTTTTATATATCCAGTAAACAGATCCAAGTTCTATAAAAGCCAATGTCGCTTTGTTTACATAAATAACATTGAATCAATTGTCCTTGATAATTTTAAACACAATGTAATGGCAAACAAAGTTGTATATCCTCCAAATATGACGCCAAAGTAGTTAGTTTTATGTAAAAAATAAGTTGGTATTCTTTTCTCTATAGAAAATTATAAATTTGATTAAACCCTTAACTACATCATTGCAATTCAATTTACTTAAAGTAATATGTTTTAGTGACTTACCAAATTTTTTTTTCAAACCTTTTAATTGCCCAATTTCAGATTTATTAGAAAAATGCTAACTGCCATTTATACAATTTCCAGTATTTCATAAATTTGTTTTGCAATATTCTGAACTTTGGTTAGATTTTCAACAAGCCCTTCTTACGAATACCCTCGAAGAATAATAAAAATAAACTTTCAACAACAATGGCGCTTTTCGAAATGATTTTCATGGCGTACTCGAGATTGAAGAATTTCTTAAATTAAAAATGGACAGACTATTCGCACAATTGCGCCCTTTTTCAATCTACGAAGTTTTTCGAGACGCAACATGCCAATATATTTGGCAAACGAAAAAAAAAAAAAAAACAAAGTCGACTACCCGCAATAGGGCGTCTCTCTCGCGCAATCTAATAATTCTAACGACGAACAAATAGCCCGTAACCACAGATGCACTTATTTACGTCTCTCAAGGGGGAGCAGCGCGCGCGCGGATTCTGAAATGACGGCGCTGGAGATAATTTACACCTACTATGAAAACGAACGCGAACCGTTCGTCCGTCGCGTCCGTCTCTGTCGCGCCGTTGTCTACTTCGCGTGTCCCCCTGTCTTCCATAATATCCGAACGGTTGAGGATGCGCTTGCACCGTGCCGCGTGCACGAGTACGGACAGGGGCGTTCCGCCATGCAAACTTGGAATACAGCTAATGTGTCTCAGCGCTGTCGTTTCGTCTCCGGACTCCATCTTTGTCGTATCTTTGCGAGGCAACGTGTCCCCCCCCCTCTCCCCCGCCCCGCGGCCCCTACCGTCGGCGCGGAAAAGAAAAGGAAATAGATTAAACGCCCGTACATCGGACGTATATAAAGAGCATCTGCCGCGTGCTTAAGCGCGGATACACGAAAGGACACATGAGAGACGCCGACGCGGGCACACCGAGCTATTTGTACCGTCGGCGTAGGACCCCCGACATCAGACTTTTAATTATATGGACAGCCCCTTCCGTCTTACTTTACCTCCTTCGCTCACGTGCGCCCCCCTTTGGTCAAATTTTACATTGACAACACTGCCCAGCATCCGAAAAACTATAAAAAGCAATTGAAAACCCGCAGGTTGCAGCCATTAGGTTTTGCACTGGTTATCCGAAAATACGGTCGTAAAATTAGTTATAAACGGAAGCATTAAATGTTGTTCACAGTAAAAGCACAGCGAAATATATTTACAAATTAATCGTTTTTAATTGTCGATTGGTTATTCATTGGTATTTGTACAGTGAAAATTATTCATAATTTAATTGCATTTAATCGTTCTCCGAAAATATTGTAAAATTACGACGAAACCTTATTCGAAACGATAAACTTTAACTAACAGTATATCGTAAATTAATTATTATCTTTGGTCCATCGTCAGTGGATTGCTAAATGTCAATTTTCAACAAGTTTGCTTGAATATATTCGGAATATTTTCAAAATTTGTCAAAAATATTCTTTGCTGTTAGGGTAACTTGGCAATATCTATCTAATAAATTCAGTTTATATTGTATTGTTACCACAATCATACTCGGTTCACTGGTCCCAAACCGGAAATAGATTATGGTTAGCATAAGTAAGCATATACTAGATCCCATAAATTTTGATATCCTGCAAATTTATCAAAATTTGTTAGATTTTTCTTTCCATTTCATCAACTTTAAATATTAGACTATTAAAGTTTGAGATGGAAAAGAACTGTTCCATACATTTCTAATTATTTAATCCATTAAGATACACAATATATGTATTTAAAATCATCATGAAATTATTTTGCTCGCTTTCATTCGCATTCAGCTTGCAAAATAGATAGTACTCTCAAGCGAAAGACTATCTTTCACCACATTAATCGTTAAACACATTTTTGTATTATATAACCATTAATTCTAAATATCTAAAAATAAACTTTCACCAATGTTTCGTACAATTGAAGATTGAAATACACCAGAAAATGATAATTCGAAAAAGTAATGGGTTTGATAATGGGAAGGTAATGTTATCTAAGGTTATCGTGGACACGGAGAAGGGAACTTGTAGTAGCGACGACCCCTATTACAGATATCGCGCATCGCTTCACTTCGATGCGCTTCTCTTACGATTTACTATTAATGTTTTCAGAATAACGTCATTTTTTTCGATATAAACAATTTAATTATTAAATTCGTCGCTTATTTTAATGACACGTCAAAAGATAATTCATAACGTGCCAAGTAGACAATGAATAAGAATGAATAACATCAATCGAGAATTAGAGAAGAAAGTAAAATCAAAATATTATTAGAAATTTAACAAAATAATACGTAAACAAATAATTAATCATTCTTTTAATTCGAACGATAATTAAAACCTTTTCCAGTAAGTTGGAATACCATTAAAGAATATTATTATAATTCATTTCCACTTGACATTCGTATTAACGCACAACTCCCCACTCATTCCTTGTAATCAAGCAATTTGATTGGCTAAGTAACCAGTAATTCGCTGCAACTTCAGACACATCATTAATTTGTTAAGATATGAAATAAAAATTATAATATATACAGGAAAAGGACGTTTCTTTTCGATAATTATTCTAACTGTTAGATAAAGTGGGTAAATAATTGTTCTTTTATTCGTGTTGTTCTTATTTTTTATTTTTCAATTACGACTTATATGTATCCACATTTACTTATCTATTTCAAAAATTAAATAAAAATAAAAGGCAATTTTTCGTGTGATAATATTATCTATACAGAACTTATCAGATGTACACAATAGCGTCAGCTCGGTTTGATACGCACTTTAAAATAAATTGACCCGAAGCAGTACTATATTTGAATACTGTAGATATATAAAGACGGTGGTATATACAAATGATTGGAGAGAACAATTGTAAAAGCAGTATACTGCTTTATCTAAGCCGAATAATAATAATAAATATAACAGATATTTTCAATAAATATTTCTAACAAAGGGCGGCGCAAAGTCGGTGTTTGGCGAGCGTAACTCCGCCCATCTCAACAACAAAAATGAACAATCTAGATCAAATCAAAGTCAGATCAAAGTCAGATCAAAGTTAGATAAAAGTTACAGTAAAATCTAATTAAAATTTAACGAAAGTCTGCATAAAGTCACATCGATGTGAATCCAGTAACAAATTAAAAACAACATCGCCTTCAATTTAACTTTGAATAGACTTTCAATAGATTTTAATTTAATTAAGCTCTGACTTCTGTCTGACTTTGATTTAACTTATATTTGATCTAGAAACGTAATTCCACTTCAGGACTACGAAGGTTCGCGAATGATACATCTTCTGCTGGATTGTAAATAGCCTACCATTTTTTACTAGGTAGCACAATCACTTATTTATACATAATGTTATTGTTTTCGCCATTATTTCAGGTGACATATTCCGCTTTGATCTTACCGCGGTATATTAAGCCGGTCAAAGGCTTAAAACTAGGATAGTAATAACAATAGAAAGATACAGCAAATAAATAAGACAACGTAGTGATAAATATTTCGACATAAAAAATAGATTATATTTAACAATAAATGGTATAATTGTAAAGATATTGCAACTTTTAATAAAAAAATAAGTTATTTCATAGTAGATAAATTCATTTTTTGTAACAAACGCGACTTTTGTCCCTAAAAGGAAAAAAAGAAGACAGGTTCCTTCCACCTTTGCTTTTATTACATCAATATCTGTAAACATTTTTTTATCTTACGTTTTAGGCACAAAAATCGCCATTTTGTTGCCTTTCTTCAATAAACATTTCGCTTATCTGACAAACTATTCATACAAATACAAAATAAGCATTATTTGTACCTAGTTACATAAGTAATGTTCTTCTTATAATGCTATTTTTTATCCAAAAAAGAAGATAAAGTTATCATCGAGCATTTATATATCAGACTTATTATTTTTTCATTGCAGTCATTGAATCTAATTAAATAATTGTCTGCATTTTTTTTTTATAATAAAATAAATGTATAACATACTTATAAAAATTAATATTCATCCCATTCATTAACGAAAAAGAAAAGGAATATTTTTAACTAATATATAACTTTAAATATTTTCACTTTTCACAATATCTATATTCATGTTGTCAAAGTACTGGTAATTATCGAAGTCAGTGATCATTTCTTCCTTTACAATATTTTGCAGATTTTTATAATGAGAATCCTTAATTTCTCCGCACTCCCTTTTTAGATTGAACCATAATTCAAAAAGACTGGTGTCTTCCACTTTACCATTCCACTGTCCATTGCAATTTTCAAACAAAACAATCTTGTCTCCGATTCTTTTTTCAATTCCCCGAAGCAGACTCAAACTCTCTGTACCATCATTTTTATCTTTATCCCCTGGCGATTTCTCAACTTGTAAATTTTCACTGAAAGCGTGACCACAATTTTCATGAACTTCCCGATCCGGTATTTCTGATTGAGGAATCTCCTCGAAATTGTGATCAAACGTGTGATCCATTAAATTCGCTGACTTTTCTAACGCTGGAATTTTTCGTGAAACGCGAACATCTTTGACGAATGGAAACAATTTGCACATCTTAAATCCAGTAGAAATCAAACTCTTGATATCTATATTGCTTAAAATGTTTTTAAGTAGTGGACAAAAATCCTCCTTCTTGATGCCTTTCAAACTTTTTCTCGTTTTAAAAATGACTTTCTTCCATTGCTCGTTCAAAGATCGATAAAAGCAAACATCCAAAGGTTGCGGCAAGTTGTCATTGGAATACAGCGCCACCAAAATAATACCGTATTTTTTACAAAATTCCGTCAAAGAACAGGAAAGAGGCGAGACCGTCGCGTTCAGGAACAAGATTATTGGCAATTGTATACTCTCGCTCATCAACCAAGGATAAAATGTTTTAATGACATAGTTCAAAAAGTTTTCAGAAGTCGTCCAACCGTTCTCGGATCGACCCATCTCCCATCCTTTCGGAATGGAATCTTTCAGTACTTTCGACAAACGTTGACTTTTAGTTACAATTAATGGTGGCGCTAGTGTTCCAGCGGCATTTGCCAACAGAACCATCGTCATTCGTTCCTTATCGGCAATATTGTTGACCGTTTCCTCCCACCTTTTCACCATCATATCTCCTATTTCCTCGCAATTCAGAAACATCGTAGACTCCTCGCAAATGAAAACCCGATTGTCAAATTTCAAAATGTATTGCATATTGATTTTTTCCAAATAATTGTAACTGGTGGCAAACCAGTTACGTTCAATCTCCTCGGACATAGTTGAATTCAAATGTAATGGGTCTTGTTGAAAAAGTTCCGGGTGTCTATTTATGAAGGAAGTGGTACAAAATTTTTCCGATCTTCCATTGGTAAAAGACGTCTTCAATTCTTTATCCTTCATTATCATTTGAACGCAATCAAGAAGTTGAGATTCTGTTATATGGAAACCAGCCAAGTTTGAATTCATTATCCATTGAAATAGAATATTTTCAGGATACTCGTTCATCATATCTGAAATTTTGTTACCATTATATTATATTGTTATTAAAATTGAACAAAATAGTATTTTTTCTACAATATTCTAAGTAGTTTGAATATAATTATCTTTGTTTGAATGATTTTTTATTTTTTTCTGTTTGATTGTTTGAATGAAATTGAATGAATAATTTCAAAAAAAGTAACGAAAGTAATGAAAAATGTAATTAAATGATACACAAACCTATAATCGGTCCAGTTTTGAAACTTCCTTCATCATGACCATTCGAATTGACCAATTTATTTATTTGATTAGCATTTTTTAACATCGCATGAGAATGAAATTGTAACTTCTTATTTGGCTTACACTTTGGAAGTTCTTGCGCAGATATATTCTTAGAAAAAACATCAGTCCTTTTCCTGAAATAAATTAAAAAAATAATTAAGTTTTATAGTATTTAACATTTATTTTTGTGAACATTTCAACTGCAATGATTTTGTTTATAATTCCTGCATAGTAAAGAAGGCAAATAAAAGAAAAATAATAAAAACAAAGTAATTGTTTTGTGTTAAATTAAAATTTCTATTTAAAATATAATTATATATTATTAGATAATAATGAATTTGAACGTACACATTACTGGAATTAGCATTTGTTGTCAACATTTCTGATATTTCATAATCGATATCATATTCTTTCTTTATATTAATTGTTTTAATTAAATTGTTTTCATTTCCTGCATTGTACATTTTATCATTATCTAAACTCAATCGAGGTCTTTCAAAATTCTCTTGATACTCTTTTGAAACATTTATTTTATCCAACATGGCCTTTTTCTCTATAAAATTGTTCCGTTTGAAAGAATCATGTGTATCACATTTTGACGTCCCGTAAAAAGGCAAATTGAATTTGTCTTTACAAATGTTTCTAAAATAGTCCTCTTTAATTATATTCTCCTCTGGTATCTGCTTCTTTATGCAATCTTTTTTATAAAGTTCGTACATCTTTGTAATATTTAAGTTAGGGTTTAAATACTGATTAATATTCTCTTCAGCATTTGCATCAGCATTTCGACCACTTTCCTCTTTTCTCAGTGCGCGACTTACTCTTCCATTAGAAATACAAAAAGTATCTAAGAAAAATCGTTTGCAAACCTTAATCGTTCCAGTTTTAGCATTTAAAGAATATTCGTATATCAAAGATTTCGAACCCTTGCGTTTGTTTTTGTCATCGTTAGATCGAATTTGAACGCGTTTGATTAACCCACAAAGATAATTGTCTTGCTTGCTAAAATTTTCTAATTTCCAGAATGCGTTAAACAAACTAAGCCTCTCCTCTTCACTCAAACGAGTGCTACAATTTTTAGCGCATCCGCAATCTTTTTCATTAAATTTCTTTCCTTCGACTTCCTGTCCAAAGGTTGATACATATGATTCTCCAACTTTTTGTTTCTGCGAAGATAATTCCCTTTCCTTATCTAACAATAGTTTTCTTTTCTTTCCTAATTCCAATGCAGTGTCATTTTCATCTTCTAGATTATCCATTATTATTTCTATAAAATAAACAAAAAAGTTAAATCTTTTATTAACAAAAAATAAATTTTTTAATTTTTTATAAATCAATCAACTATTTTATGAAATTAAGTAATATTATTTAATTAAAAGTAATATAAAAATTACCTGAAAAACAATATATATAAATTAAGTCTTAAGTAAATAATTTATTTATTTATTTTTTTTATTTATTACATAGAAATCAACTCAGGTCAATAATCAGTAATTAAAAGTTATATGACAACATATAAGTCTATGCATATAATGCAAGTTTTTCTTTCTGTAATCAAATTATTTTCATTGACCTGACATGTCATCAATTAAATTTACATAAATAAATTATGTTAAATACATTGTTTATGGTTAGAATTTATTGTCAATTCAGAATGGTTAAATTGTATTTTGTAGTATTAAAGTTTAAAGAAAAAATACAATACAAATCAATTCATTCTGTTTACCATTTTTATTGTTTTTCAGATACTGGAATGCAAAATCCAAAAATTATAACTTAACATAACCTAACAAAGTAAATGATTTTTGATAAACATACCGATATCAAGTGAAAAAGAAGGGATTTTAATTCTAAAAATATTTCAAATGATTTACCAACACTTTTTGACTTATCATTGTACGTTCCCAACACACAAGAAACACAACAGTCTAATCTTGATTTGTCAGCTGATTCACAACACCACTCGTATAAATATATCGATAAATATTTTTTATACGTACTTCAAGCACAGAATACGTTTTTACTGTTCAATTTTGGCAATAAAAATCAATGAAAAATAGAAAATTACATATTTTCATTTATATTAAATAAATGTTTAAGAAAATACTGGCACTGGTTTAAGTAAATGTGTGACGCCGTATCCCCCAGCGGATGACAGGAGAATCATCTGTAATAAACTGTAGCGGTATTTTGCTCTCGCTTGTTTCGTTTCATTTCTGTCTCGTTTAGCGTTTTTCCTTGGACGGTTCTGTCAGGTTCTGTAGTTCCGGAACCTACACCAGAACCAACTGAATTATGTGTATCGAATATACACTGTACACTTATTTTATTCAAATTGCACATTTTATATGCA